>ML846629.1:0-35464 GCA_009831015.1 Picea engelmannii
GTAAAATCTTGGTAGAGCCTCTAGCCATTACTTCCTAGTCTTGGTAACATAGTAAATTGGACGAGTATCGGATATGGGGTGCTTATAGGGACAAATTGTTGTATCCCTAATAAAGAATATCAGGTAAGTAAGAGAAAGCTGCGTCACTTCATAAAACATCTTTCTGGCATCCTCCTCTTGAGATATAAAGCGATAAAATAGGAAGCACCAACCACGTCGCTGATTGCCTCAGTAGACCGCCAGTCACGACACTCACCACGGTGCTAGACTCTTGCATCCATGAGACCTTTGGATGCCCCCAACTCTATGAGAAAGACACGTACTTCTCCACCACCTACTAAATGTTGGGTGCAAACGCAATTGTTGCTAATTTCCATCTTCAGGATGGGATGTTATGCCGTCTGGGCCATATCTGCGTTCCATCAAGTGAGTGAGTGAAGTTGATCTTAGAAATCTACTACAGTCGGGTGGTAGGACACTTCGGTGTTGAAAATACAGTGGCAATGCTGCAGAAACATTTCTATTAGTCGAAACTTTAACATGATGTCAACAAGTATATCAGGTCCTGCACTGCCTGAGTTATTGCCAAACCGACCACTAAGAAACAGGGCCTGTACACCCCGTTGCCTATTCCTAACAGGCAATGGGAATCCATCTCCATGGACGACATGTCAGCCCTCCCATCCACCAAGTGGGGAAATGACTGTGTTTTTGTGGTTGTTGATTGCTTTTCTAAGATGGCGATTCTGGCCGCCTGTAAGAAGAGCATCACAACAGAGGCCACTTCCAATCTCTTCTTTGAACTAGTCTGGGTACATTTTAGAATCCCACAAACCATTGTCTCATATTAGGACAATCGATTTCTCAACACATTCTGGTCGAGCCTCTGGTCATTGCTGGACACCAAGCTCAACAAATCCACAACCTTCCATCCTTAGATAGATGGCCAAACCGAGGTCGTATATCGAATGATTGTGCATATCTTGCGCATGTATAATTCCAAGCACCCTCGCACATGGGATGAGAATCTTCCCTATGTCCAACATAGCTACAACTGATCCTTGCATAGCTCAACTGAACACAACCCCTTTCAGGTGGGGTTGAGATTACAACTAGTGGGTCCCATAGATGTTGCACTACCCCTTGTGGTCACCTCGACCGATTGATCTCATGCTCCAACTGAAGTTGACAAAGCCACCCAGTTCATTGAGTGGATCTAACACATCTACCAACAGGTTTAGGATATCCTACAAAAGTCCAATGACCAGTACAAACAACGCCATGATCAACACCGAGTGCCACATAAGTTTCAGGTGGGCGACAAAGTCTGGTTGCATTTATAGAAAGAATGAATTACCGGACCCCATAGGAAGCTTCACCCACTCCGTTATGGACCGTACACCATCACCAAGGCTATGGGTGATCAAGCTTTTGAGCTCAACATTCCTCTTTTACTTGGCCTACACCCAGTGTTCAATGTGGATCTCCTTCGACCTTATTTCCCACCATTATTGGACACCTTAGAGATAGCAGAACAACTAACACCAACAGAGCTCAACCCCGATTGCATACAACAGGAATCCAGTGATCAGATTGTGGAAAAACAGGTCAAGGGCACTCTCCAGCAAAGGATCCAGCTTTATCAAGTTGTCAAAGAAGGGAAACTCCTGCACCAAGGCAAGTGGCTCACCCGGGGCCAAATTCAACAGAAATTTCCTCATCTAATGGGGGCACTCAACACAATGGAGACCATTGCTTCCTAATGGGGGAGGATTGATCTATATGGATGTTGTTGGCCTCCCACCTATTCCAACTGACTCATTTTGGCAGTTTTCTAGTTCGATAGTTTTTTCCTAGTTTTTGGGTCCCTGACTTTCGGGGATGTTTTGAGGCCCTAAACATCATTTTTAGGGCTCGCCACAACCAACATGTGCAAGGATCGCCACATAAAACATGTGTAGTCCTCGGATAGACCTTTCCAACAGGCTATCGTGCACCTAAAACAAAGATCGTCTTCAAAAATTACGACCCTGGGAAATTGATGTACTAAATTACCCAAACGGGGCCCACATGACTTTTGGTGCTTCATCTCCTAGGGTTAGGTTTTTGGATGTCTAGGATTTTTTACATTCTTGTTTATTGTAAAAAGGCTTTGAGAGCCTCATTGTAATGATCTTCTGATGAATGAGCGCAATCGTCACATCTCTTTTTAGAGATAAGCCACCACCATTCTAGCAAGCTTGTTTTCCGCTGCATTTTACAGTTTCATCTTATTTCCTTATTGAATAGAAACCAATTTTACTGTATATCTATTATTATGTGTTTAACATCTTTTGATAATAATCTGTATTCATATCGTTCTTCTCATAAAATCTGGATCATCATTGCTGCAATAATCGTCATGTCCCTCTTTGTAATTCGTCGTCATTAAACCTCATCATTGTTCTACAATTTGTTGTAAAACATGCTTACTATTCTCTATGCCTTCTTGTACTATTTTCAATTATTGTTGCATTGGTTGTACACCATTTTTCTCTACTACAATATCTTGGATACCATCTTTGTTAATGGAATCCTCTTGAAAGTGTTGAATGTCCTCAACCATTTCCTTGTTCCTTGGTAATGACACCTCATCACAATGTCCTACTATATTCATCCAAAACAATTATTCTATTTTTTCATGCACACATGTCACAATTTCATCATTAACTATCCATTGCTATACCAAACTATGGCACTCTCTTGCCACATCTGATTATTTAGGCATCTTGATCATTTATTGAACACAATTGATTTTTGTATAGTCACAAACTTCGTGGCCATCTCATCCTTTCCATGGAAAAATTCAATTTCTTCACGATTATTGGTTTCCATGAACATTTCCTTTTCATGGTCATATTAAAAAACATTCACATTCTTTTCCACTACTATACCTACACACATATCAACAAAAAATACACTATGGGAGTAAAAAATTCCCACATAAACCTCCTATAATGGCACTTCCTTTTCTACTCCACTTCGATGCAACTTCCCACACACATCTTGATGCAATATGCTCATTCATGTCCTTTGACATGCACTCAATCGCATGTTTTACATGTTCATACTTGGCTTCATCCACATCCTCTTAGGGACATTTCTTTGCATATTTTATTTCTTGATGTTACTCTCAACATCCTACATTTTATATAATTGTTCTTCAACTTAATATGCCCTTCTTCATGTTCCCCTACGCTCTTAAAAAATTCCTTTCAACCTTTAGGACTAGACTATAAGCCTCATTCATTGAGTGCATCTCCATAATGCTCACTACTTTTTTATTGTATCTAGTTTTAGGTCATATACATACCTACAAACATTATCTTCATTGTCCTTTATAAGACCAACTCTAACGATTAATCCACAAAACTCTACAATGTATTCTTTCACATATTATATTTTCTACTCCAACCTTTATAATATTCTACACATATTTAAAATGTAATCTAAAGTCATATATTTACCTCTCAATTTGGCAACCATTTTGTCCCACATATTGATATTGCGAATCTTCCCACCATCTTGATGCATGTCCACTTAGTATTATGCATGAAAACTTCACTCATTTGGGGTCCTAAACATGGTTGTTGTCAAATTACATATGCATATCCCTAATCTAGTCCATCAACTCATGTGGAGTAAAACTCCCAAAATTCATAGGATTATTCAATTAACGTCTTCCGGCCCATGTCATCATGGCTTTGATCATCCTCTCTTATTTTGACCTTTTTTCAGGAGCCTCTTGTTCCCATTTATCTTTACCCTCTACATAATGTTTTTTAGATATTTCACTTTGTTGTACCAACTCTAGGGCCTCAAACCACATCAACATCACTCTCAAATTTTGTATATTTTTACTATCCTTTATTTGAGGTTTGTCCTTATCTCTTACCCTACATAAGCTTCTTTTATGTGCCATATTCTTCTCACTTTCCTACAATTATCTTTATAGATATAGACAACGTCTTCCCAACCACCATGATTTAGGGACAATGTTGGAGTTGTCTCTTCCTCATACAACTCTATCTAAAAAAATCCTTGGTTGGAGTTGCGTCTTCCTTTGGCGACCCTACCTAACACTCTTTTTTTGGTAGAGTTCTCCTCACAATAGGTTCTTCCTGCTATTATACCATATGATGTAGATACATACTACCTATATCATAATACACAACAATAAACCATGGAAGGAACAAAAATATCAAGGACGCATACATAACATAGTTCTTTGTTATTAAAACTAAACAAATCATAAACCAAAGTAAATCTATTATGCTCATTACATCACAACCTCATAAATTCCATTCTTTGGCATGCAAGATCAACTTCATAAGATAAATTTTTTTCTTGAAATATATATCCTGGGGAAACCCATTGAGCACTTCCCCTCATTCTAAGGATGGTACCTATGGTAAACAATATTCTATAGAAACTTGAGGATGTGTCAACAATCTCAAGATAAAATTCAACAAATGGCTCACAAAGAGCATCATGTCACAATGTGGGATTTGAATTTGGGTGGGGGGAAAATAATTTTCCTCGCAACCACTCGGGATAGACCCACTTGACTAACTTCATCGGATCTACTCTCATGAACTTCACATTATAGATTCTTTGGACTTCTACTCTTCTTCCAAAGTTGATCTTGATCTCCACAATCAAACCCATGATTCCTAAGAGCTCCTTGAACTATTGGCTACACATAAACCCAAGATCTCCTTGTTGAGATATCTATCTATCTATTTCAGATCCCCTTGCAATCCCTTTCTCATGTACTTGGATCACTTTCCTCCCATGAGTTATCCAATATTCCCATTGTTGAGCTATTGAAATATTCTCATAAATGAATTCAAATTCTTCTTTTATAAGCATTGGATCACCTAGAAATCTACTAATCAAAGTGGACCATATTAACTGGGTCAACATCATCACCAATTGATCATATTTAACCATTTCAAATATGTTCACGTCATTGCTAACACCATATATTTATGTTTAGGTATATGTGTTGTGCTCCATTTTCCTTTCGTTACGAACTATATTTGGAATTCAATAAACTAGAAAACCAAAATGGAAATATTTTTGCATGATGCTGGATGGCCAATACACAAGGGATGCTCCTACATAAATGATACCATTTTAAATTGTTATAAATGGTGTTAGTACCAAAGTGACAAAGGATGTTATGTGCCATGAATAAATAATTGGATGCCAAACATTTGTGTTTATGGTTGTATGTAAATAAACAATTAGTGCATGTTTATGGCCTTATGACTCAAATAACAACCAAGTCACCTTTGATGTTCCTGTGAAGTTAACTATCATTAAATTAAAAATGCTAGAAAAAATGGTCGTTGACTGCAATCTGATGGTTGCATCATAGCACCATGTAGACTAAGTAGATTAGTCATAGAGATATATGCCACTTAGTTCCACTACATTGCATTTTAACACAAATAATCTTGAAAGCATATTATAAAATATTTTGTACACACCAAATGACATCTAAAACATTTATATTAGAGGAAATTTGGGGTTGAAATGGGTCAAATAAGAAAAAATGTGCTTGTTGAGTTGGAAATTCAATAACCAATAGAATTTCAAAGAATTGAGTCAACAATAATTGTTGAGGTGGACATATAAAAGTTAATTATGATTATGTGTCATGTTTCTATTTGGAAATATTTAATTGTATATACACCTCTCATACATCTGAAAATATGCACCATTAGTTGGTTAAGATCTTGGTAAGATCACCTCGATATGATAAATATCTTTGACATACTGAATATGGAATATTTTTTATTATTAATACTTCCATTATTTATTTTACGATATCTATTATAATTTATTTATTGTACTTCTATTATTAATAAACATTAATGATAATTTCTACTTACATTATATATTATATAATAACACATTATTCCCTGGATTGGGTGTCTGTAGAGCATGATGATGACATTTCACACACACTAGGCCTCCAGGACATGTCGTTGATCACGTGCACGACATATCATAACTTGGGAGGGCAACATGGGGGTGCCATCTAGTTGCATCAGGAAGGCTCCTCAAAGGATACCCCCATCTAGATTCACTCAACCATGGGAGTTGGTGAGGGGAACTCCCAATCTCATGCCCAGGTTCCTCTATCTCAATGTATGTAGTTGCCATCTTCATTTCTTGTTCCTATTTCTATTTCATTTTCCCTCAAGTTTTTTGTTCTCTCTATCTAGACATGTCTAATATCAGTCTTTGTTGGAGGTTGTTTTAGGTTTCTTTTTAAACATCATAAGAAATCTAAATGCTCAAATTTGTAGTTTGGCATGGTTTCCCAATGGGTAAGCCAACAAACTCTATGGAACTCTGCACTCATGGAAACGAGTAGACCGACAACAACCTCTCTACTCATGATATTCTCTTTGTACATTTTGTCAATATTTAAATATGATAGATCTACTTACTTTCAAAAAAATAAAATAATAACATGTTATTATAATATCAAGAAAACCCTTGCGAAAAACCCTCAGAGTACTTCCCCATGATCCATGGATGATAAACATGGTAAGCCATCGACCTTGATTATGGAGTATAAACCTGGGTGGATGAAGAGGGTTGAACCCGTGACCTCCCCAACTTTGAGGGAGAGATAAGATTTGACGTCTAGCTCATGACCACTTGAGCTAACCCTTGGGGATTTTATACGATTATATTATATAGTTATTAAGGCTACTTTAATTATTGTGACATTATATATTATATTTAACTATTATAATTATATAGTTAAAGGAAACGACCATTATATTATTATTATTATATATTTAAAGGAGGTCAATCACATATTATTATATTATTATATGATATATTATAATTATTAAGATATTCTATTATTATTATATATAATTATATTATAATGTAATTGTATATTATATTGTAATTCCATTAAATATTATATATTAATAATATATTATTTATTGTACTTCCATTATTATTATATATTAATAATGTATTATTTATTGTATGATATCTATTATCATTTATTGTGTGTGCACACAAATATAAACATATCGTTATTTTCTTTAAGTCTCACCTCAGAATTTAATTTTAGATTAACCTAACTTACATGGAAGCGTGAGTGGCATACATGACTTATTATTTTACAATTAACCTAACTTACATGGAAGCGTGATGTGGCATACATGACTTATTATTTTACAATTTCCTTTGTTTTTAATTAATGCCTCAAAATCATAGTGTAATAATTTTATTGTAGCCTGAAATGTTTAACCCATCAAGAAAATTGCTTCTAGTGCATCGTCTCCAATTAAACAAAAGACCTCAACTACTAGGAAGGAGGTGGCATGCCTCTCCCAAAATACCTCAATTTGTGTAATGTCCCCAAATAGGTTCTATGGGTTTATTATGTTTTCTGTCCAAAAATTGTTAATTATCCTTGTGTAAAATGTCAAACACCTGGTATTAATGYTRTTGTTAACCCCTTACAAACATTTTTCTCATACAAGAATATCGATAAACACATTGCATGCATCCATTACACATAAAATAGAGCAAATAACCATGGAACCTTATTATGGATGGAAATAACAATAYAATGATATCTAATGAATGTAATAATAGTTGCAGAATACTCCTGAACACAYAAGTCTAATGGMTGCAAGGAAACTGCAAAAACATACTAACAAAAACCATACAAGGAAACCTAGAATGATGCCAATCTATGATGCTCTGCTCTAGTGATGTCCTCTCTTCTARCTGYCCTCCTGTAACCCTATGAACTTGATCCAAATGGCMTGCTGCAATCTTAATTGCAAAGGTCCTCGCAGGACAACYGTTGGACATCTAATGGGGCCTCACAGGACGTCTGTAGTCAACCCGCGGGGATGCCCTAAACCCTAGTTTCTCTRAAACCCTCCTRATACCTGTAAATGTCTGGGCTCAACCTCGTTTGAAAAGTTTYGTAAAYMTTATGCGTACCATAGTAACTCTCCAACTGAATGAAAAACTCCCAAGTGAATCTCCAATGGTAGTCCTAGATGGACTCCCCTCTTGTCCGACTAGGGTGGGTATTGCACCACCGAAACTAGACTGCAGTAGTCGAAGGGTTTCAGTAAACCGTAATGAAACAATGACTTCAAGAGAACTCCAAAATGATAGATCAAATCATAATGCCAAAGAGAAGGGTTACCCCTCTATTTATCTTTCCTCCAAGACTTCTAGATCTTTCCCCTTTTTTGACCAAGTCAAACCCTCACTTTATCTTCCCTCCAATTTCATTTAAATATATTTATTTATTTTATTTAATCTCACTTTAAGATTTGTCATTATTTTAACCTAGTGGCACTAATTAAACCTCCTTGACTCCCTTTTCCCTTGTTGACTATAGCCTATGGGAGTCATATAGGCTATTGATTCATCCTATGTCATGATCAATTGGAAGGGGACATTACAATCCTCCCTTACCAAGATTTCTTGTCCTCAAGAAACTCCAGATTAGGGTGTTGTAAGATCTGCTTTCCTTCCCAAGTAACATCTTATGTGGGAAATCCTCTCCATACAAGAAAGTACTCTCTAATGACTATGCTCCTTAGCCTCCATTCCCCAATGTCAACAATCCTCTCGAGATATAGAACCAAATGCCCTTCCTCATCTAGTGGAGGAAGATCTGCCGAAGGAGTGACCTGCTGTCCCAATGCCTTATTAAGGCATGATACATGAAAGGTATTATGGATCCTACTATCCTCTGGTAGCTCCATATCCTATGATACCTCCCCAAATATCCTTATCATTCTGTAGGGTCCATAAAAGCAAGGATTCAACTTCTTTGCACCACTCTTCTTCAATGACGATTTTCTGTGTTGGATTTATGGGCTGACCTAGGTTCTAACTACATGATTACCAACAACCCTTCGACCAATGGCCCTTTTGGATACCAGAAGGAAACATAGCGCACAGAGTGCACTATGTAGTCTCACCCGAGATGAATTCAATGGGTGGCCACAAGACTTAGGTGTCTGCAACCATGGGATGGGATGTGTTTCTCTCTAAGGGGCATTATATATACTCAACTGCTATCCCTCGAATACCCATTTATTATGCTAACCCTAGATGGAACTTAGTTTTGACCAGTGACACAACTTGTCACATACCCACTACCTAAATCGGATTTTTTTGGTCTTCTGCCGAATCATAACCCCTAAATATCCATGGAGGCCCAACGTAAGATGGCTCTTTCTCTCTCTCTCTCTCTCTATGTTCCCATGTGATTGCGGGTCACGATCACAGTTCAAATGAATGCAGTGTCTTTTGTATTTTGCGTCTCGGTGCTACGGTAATGTCAAACCATTCGGCTTTGCAACCGTCGAACCCCGACAGGGCTAGAGACTGGCCAATAGGGACGAACCCCAACAGGGATAGAGAACAACCAATGAGAACAAGCCCCATCACATGGTTAAGTGGAGTACAGGTGGCAGAGGGGGAAGTGCGACACGGTAGTCGACAGGACAGGAGGGGGCCCCACTTCACACGCCACACTATTCCGGACCCCCCCCCCCCCCCCCNATAATGACAAGGGGGATCCGGAATCCACCTGAGTGCCGTTGATCATGATGAATTAATCTCGACCGTTCGAGAGTTGCGTGTCCAATTCCGGACCCCCCCCCCCCACCGCTAAAGGCAGAATGGCAAGGGAGCTCCGGAATGAAGCCTCGACCGTAGATCTGGGTGGGTGGACTTTGGCCGTCCAAATCTTCTCGCTACTTACCTTAATGCACATTCACACCCCGACTTAAAGCCAACATCTCTTCCTCACATCGTACGGTCGTTACAGACCCTGAGATTCCCCGAAGGAATCTCATCCATTCATCGGGACTTAGCCACCTGTTATCGTCCCGTCATTATGGGTCGAGATTTATCAAAGCGAAGGCTCGAGTTCTTGTCAACGAAACTCCGGAATCCCCAATCCCCGATTTCTCGAAACGGGTAATCTCTCAACACGTCACCTCCTTAAATCAGACAGTCCACAACTGCCCCGGGGTTTCCACCTAGGAAAGTCCCGATCCCTTGTCGCCAGGACTCCCGATCTCGCGATTTCTGATTTCCCGAAATGGGAGATCTTATGACACATGGCCTCCGTCAATCGGACGACTCAGATCTTTCCGAGGTTTTCACCATGGAAAATCCCGAACTCTTGTCAACAGGAATCCCGATTCCGCAATTTTCGATTTCCCGAAATGGGAGATCTTACGACACGTGGCCTCCATCAATCGGACGGCCCAAATCCATCCCGGGATTTCCACAATAGAAAGTCCCGATCTCTTGTCAACAGGACTCCTGATTTCCCGACTCCCGGTTTCTCGAAATGGGTGATCTCTTGACACGTGGCCTCCGTTAATCAAGTGACTTAGATCTATTCCAGGATTTTTCTCCCCTATACACTGGAGTCTTAACCCTCGGGTAACTCCTGACAGATCCAACGTCTGTCGGGTTTTTCAGCCGAGATCTGACGACTCAGACAACTTCCTAACTTGCAGGCTCTCCCACGACTTCCTAAACGTGGAGAGATCCACGGTCCGGATATTCTCATGGACCTTGGGGATCTACGGTCCCGATCTCTTCGCTATCCATGAAGTCACAAAGAAACTAAGTAGTAGGGCGTTTAACACCCTACTTTCTCCTACCAATCTAACAGTCGTGTGTGACCATAGACCTCCCAACGGGATCTTATCCGTCGATTCGATACCTATCAGGGATTTCTTAGGGCCTTGCGCCCTCACGTCCTCCTTCCAGGTTCTTGATGGGATTTTTGAGAAGGGTATCCCTATGGGAAGGTTTACCCAGGGTACTATTTGAAGCAGATAAGGGTATCGCTCTCCCGAGAACCAGACATGAAGTTTGAATTAGATCAGTACACATGTAATTAATGATTCATGAGGACATAAGCCATACGTAGTCTTTCCATACAAATATACAACTACTAGTACTGATCAAAACACCATACAATCATTCTTATAATGAAATCATTCACAGTTTCACAACTTATGAGAATAATTATCAGAATACATATATTTCAAGATGCCAAAGGAAAAAGACTTATCAGAAATAACACCAGGGGTTATGCAACTGCTGAGAGGGGTGCCCGTTTCCACCCAACCGTAGGCTTAACGACTCCCAATGGATTTACCACTAGCCACCCCCGAGCTGAGACCACGATGCTGTGAGACTACGTCTCTGTTTGCCAGTGACCAGGAGTGAAGGTTGCAATCCTTCCTCTCTGCTATCACTCACTCTACATATTGCCAGATTTCTCCCCTCGCGTCTGCCCCCAATCGCTTCCACCCCACGCCTTATCCTCTTGCGAGGTTGCGTGTGGCGCAATTTCCCTCGCGCTGGTCAGTCATGATGGCTCTACGAATAGGCGTTTCACCTCCCCATCCCTCATTAATTCCTGAGGAGCTATCAACCTGCTAGCCTGCAAGACATTTAATTCGGGGCCAGCGAGCCATTTTTGGTTCTCTGGGCCAGTGGAGTCCAAATATGGTATTAATTCTCGGTGGAAGTTAACGCCACCTTTCTAGGTGCTTTCCACTGCCATCGTGGTCTCTTTTTTTGCACATCCCCTCTCAACAGTCCTGCAATAAAATTCATAATGTTATTCACATTCATTGACCTTTTCCTCAAGGTCCGTTTACATCACATATTTACATTTATGAGTTTGCCATAGTTCTTGGCCAGTCCAGTTATTTTTACAAACTGGGGGAAACAAGGTGTTACACAACTATTCCAATGGAACTTCATTAAAAATTATAACAACATATACCAATGACATATATTCATTTACTGCAACATAAGATTCAGATCTGAATACTAACTATGTCATTCGTCTATTTAGTGTTGTTCTACAGATTTCATCAGTTTATCCTTAGTGCGCAGTATTATTTCCTTTATCATTCTAACATGTTCATCCTAAAAGTCATTAAAGAAAATATAACCATAAGTACTGCAAAAATTCACACATAACCCAGAGGTATCGTGGTTCAAACCCTCTTGGGGCCACACCCACAAAAATGAGTCGGTTCAACTCTTTATTAATCTTCCTGCAAAATCCAATGCTGCGCACTGTACATTTCTTCCTCCATTACAATTGATCTCCACATATCACGACAGTCTTCACAAACCTTAGAAAAAATATTCGAACATGCATAGACTAACAAAATCTAGAACTTAGAACAAAACTGAGAACTTCCCTCCCTTCCACAGTCCTAATACATTCTACTTATACCAAAAATTTGACAAAGCCCTTACCCTAAGTGGATTAGGTTTGTCAACTTTTCGACTTACTCAATCTCGACTGGTCCACAATCCAACCATTCTCCAAGTTGATGCTTGTCCACTTTCCAACTGCTCTGTAAGAGTTTGTCCACTTTGTAACTACTTTTCCTTTGCACTGCTTTTCCTCTATTTCCGACGCGCTCCCCATTTTCCGGCGCTGCCTTATATTTTTTGATTTTTGCCTTAATTTCTTCAAAACTTCCTTGATTTTCTCCCAAAATTGGCCTGCACCAACATGCCCCCAACACTGAAATCATGACTCATCCTGGGTCACTCACTGACTCTTGCATATTTCACTTCCTTTGCCAGTGCTTCATACATCTCTGCTGCTTGCTAGCATTGACCTTGGGCCTGGTTTCTCTTTTCGGCCATGGCTTCTACCATCTGCGCAGTGACTGGAGGTTTCAATATTTCTCCCCCTTCTCCCCCATCCAACCCTATATATTCCACTTTTGATTTTTCTACGTCGATCTCCATGACCAACTGCTCAGCCTTTTCCTGCAGAGGCTCCAACTGAGCCTGCCTTGCAATCTTCTCTGCATGCACTGCCTTTTCTTCTGACAGTAGAATCTTCATTTTTGTAGCTGTCTTAATGTTTTCAGGTAGTGACATTGTCTTCTGTCTCTACTTCAAGTCTTCCATTGCTACATGGACCCTATCCTCCTTTCCTTGTAGCTCATGCAAGCTTCTATATTCTTGTAATTGTATCCACAATTGGGCACTTTTCTCCAACAACTCTGTCATCTTTTGTATAGATTGCACTATATTTTCCGCATATGCTGTTGTGTCTTGATCTCACTGCACACTTAATTCTAGAGGAGTAGTGGGTACTGCGCGCTCCTCTAGCTCCTTTATTTGCTTCTTATACTGCTCCAAAGCCTGAGCTATTTTCATCTTTTCCTCTGATGATACTTCCTCTGATACTGTGCTGTCCGGGACGGTGTGAAAAACTGCGCCAATGTGTTTCTCCATCTCTTCTATATTCTGTTGTGCTAACTTCTTATCGTACCCTTCCTGGATAATTTGTTCCTTAATTGTTATGTTATCCTTCCGTGCTATCTGTAAATTTGTCGCATCCGACCTTGCCCTGGACTGGATTTCTTGTGCGACATTGATTTGTAATTTGTACAACACCTTTGTTGGGATCTTGGGCAATGCCAAGTCCAATGTATCTATCTCCTTTAGAGGCTTCTGTGCCACCTCCTCATCAATGTACAACATATTAGGTGTTATAATGAAATTTGCGCTCCCCTGCGCTGTGATCTGTACTGTTTCCCATGCTGGCATTCCTTCCATAGTATTTACTGATGTGTCTTTCTATCATTGCTCTGCACTGATATTTAACTGTTCTAGCACAATTTTTACCTCGTACACCTGCTCAATAATTGAATCCCTCTACTTCTCGACATTCTCCCAAGCCTATGATAACCGATCTTCAATGGTTGTAGCTACTAATTCAACATCATCTGCTATCAGTGATGTGTGAGGTGGTGTCCTATGGGCCTTCACCTTCTTCCTTGAGCCACTTGCTTGCTCCCCCGTTCTCTTCTTTTGGGTATCTACTGGTTCATATGTATCTGGCATGTGTGTGTCCACCCCTGTTTCTTGTCTAAATTCCTCTTTCATAGGTATATCCTATGTCTCTATCCTCACTTCTGTTGCGCACGCCTATTCTCTTATAACTCTTGGTGTCTACCCTATGCACGATGGATCCTGTGTGGAACCACCCCGTGGTTTCTTCTAATCCATTCATTTCTTTTGAGGTGAGTTTTTCCCCCCCACTTGGCCTTGTGTTGTATTCTTCTTTCTGCTCGAACCATTTCTTCCTGTCTGTTTGCATAGGGACTGTTCTGTCCCGTGTCTGGGTCTGTACTGTTGGCACTCTCCTTGGAATTACTGGAACCTTCCATGCATTAGGCCACCCCTGGACCTGCATTTGAATATCCCGCATCGTCACACAATAGCTCAGTGGTAACCATGCCTTCGCTGGATCCCTCTTCACCCACAACCACATATTGTGCCGCGTGGCAACAAAATTATCAATCTGTCCAAAATCTTGGACTGTCTCAGGTGAATTAATCCTCCATGTGTTGGCTAAGTGATCTTGGATCTCTGAAAGGTATAGCACAAATGTATCACTATTCGTCCTCTTCTTCTTCAGGTTTGCTGTGCTCCTTGAGGAAGTGTACCAGGCTATGCCACACTTTCCTAATATCTGAATAAACACACTATACACTGGTTCTTGCCAACCTACAAGTGAAATAAGGATGAGTAGCCACGAGTACTGGAACTCAAAGCCCCAGTCTTGTGTATCCTTATAGTCCTCCAGTAAGGAATTGAGAAAAAAAGGGCCCAACTCATCGATCTCCCCTTCGCGCACTATTCTGTAGCTGCTACCACCCATACTGGTACTTATTCCTTCCTGCATTTCTGCATTAACTTACACCCTAACAACCTTGTAGAGAATATTGTTGCTGGATCATTTATGTCGCTGATATTGATCCCCCTATTCCCTCTATCTGTGCCATATTTTCCCTTAATTTCATCATAAATGGCCTTTTCCTTAGTCTTGTCATCCAGATACTGTTCTGGCTTCTCCCCATCTGTGGGTAGCCTAGTAATTGCTGCTATTAAGTCCACATTGATAGGCACTAGCCTGTCCATCCATAAGACACCTCCATGCACCCTTTCCAGGAGCTGTTTCACACATCCATTGATGTATTTACCACACCCAAAGTGTGGTATATCCAATAAGTTCACAATCCATGTGTTATAGAGCCCCAGGATCCACTACACAGGCTCCAACAACGACGCACTTGATGGGCCCTCTCCTCTACATTCCATGTAGTTGTGTTGCACCAAATCTAGGAATTTGATGGTATCTGCTACATTGTGGTCGAAATACCTTTTAATTCTCACACCTCCTATCATTTCATCATCCAATTTTACTCCATCTGGGATCTTTGGCATTACAATTATCAACTCTGCCTGTGTGCGTGATATTCCTTGCGCATTTCTTTCATCCTAAACATTATTTTTCCCTCAGAAGGATGACACCCCGACCTCAGGTACACCCTCTTTCTCTGTTTCTTGTTCTTCTTCTGACTCTAGGATCTGCTGCTCTGAACCCATGGCATGTTCTTCTTTCTGTGGCCCTTTCCCTCTCAATGCGTCAGACTCTATTCTTTCTGCATCTTCCTCAGGCTTCCCGACCTCCTGCGATGGGTTTTCTTCCTCCTCCACTTACGTGCTATGTGGCTCATACTATGGCGTATGTATTTAATCCACATCAATTACTGTTGACATGCCCTGTGTCCTTGTTTGTGCCACTTGAGCAATGATTCTTGTGTTTCAACTGACCCTATTTGGCGCTCCAACTCGCGGTGGTGACATCTTCCTAGAATTCGAAATACTGTGCTACAAATATCAACCTGCTGTAAATAATTCTCACTCTCTTGTGCTTAGGGTTTGATCTTCGTTCTTCTCCTTATATAAAAAAACAAATGACTGCATTTCCCCCCTTTTTTTTGACTTTACAGCGGGATGACGTACTGACCTCTGTTCCACACCGATATTTTTTGCTTTTTCACTTTTTTTCTACATGCTTCACTTTTGTACCTTTCAACTACTTTCCAGCGTGTAGTGTCTGTTAGCGTCGCCATTTTTATTTCCAGATAAAGTCATTTTTAAGTCACGTTGTGACCCATGCATCCAAACATGTGAAGTTAGGTACATAGCACCATGAGACCAGAGTCAACAAGTGGTTGGTTGGCCCTTGGAAGAGGGAAGGGATGTCAGATTCGAACTTGCATAAGTGGTACGGGTATGTCTTTTCCAAAGAGTTGAGTCCTGTTAAGAAACTAGTCTCTACTTTCCCTAGGTCCAGTCAAGTAGTTAATGGAATTCACATCGAAAAGTACAAAAAATATTATCAGTTCATCATGAAGGTTGAAGGAATGAAAAATCACGACATTCATATCATGCATGCCCAACAAACCTTGTTTCCTATATCCTACACACGTGGATTTTCCATGGAAAACATACAACTTGCCTCGAAACATCTAGTCACCATGAATTCATTGTCCTCCAACATGATTCCTTCTTCTCCCCGACTCGTTATAAAGATCATATGCTCGACACTCTTTTCAGTCGTAGAACCAGGCCCATAATCTGTTTGCAATTTTCCTTGCTAGTCCAGTTGTCTCAGATTCCCCTCCCCCTTTGTGCGCCTGTTGGATATACTGTGCGTGGAATATACACTGGTCGCGCCATGGAAACCTCTCAGAGCATAAGGAAAGGTGCGCGGAGAAACATATTTGCAAGGTGAAATCCCAAAAACAACTGGGAGTCATTCTCACCAACAACAGGCATTCCCAAGGATGTGAAAGGAGTTATTCCTTTACCTGTAGAGAAGACTAGATCAAACCACTCAAAACCTGAAGTGAAAGGATTTGGCCAGGAAGGGAATATGATAGAATCCCTGTCTCCTCAACAGCAAATGCCTTGGAGGAGGGGCAGGACGAGGAAGAACAAGGAAGCTGTGGAAGCTCGATTTCCAGAAAATACGCTTGCTAGATCGAAGGCTGAAGAACTACTCATGCGAGCCATCTGGCTAGAGCCTACTGGAGGATCGAGCCGCAAAGACATGAGAAGAACAAGGAAAGAAGATATCACAAGAGTGAATGATCAAGAGCCATCTCAGCAATTGAAGCAGGCAAAGACGACTATCACTGAACTCTATCAGGAAAACATGGAGTTGAGGCGACAACTAGTGACAAAGACCATGAAAGCGTCAACAACGCAGGGTCGCGAGGGAAACATGGCATGGCTAAAAAGACAACTCAAAGAGGCGCAAGACAACATTGTACAACTGCGAGAAGCACAAAGACTGATGGAAGAAAGGCATACATATTATTCTAGAGAATATGAAGCGGCCGGGAAGGAGGCTTGCTGGCTCTCACCAGCGCGCAAAAAAAATGAGCCTAGTTGACGCTTGTCTCTGCATTTGTAAACATAAGAAAAATATTGGTAGTTTTGAAGGACATGTTTCCTCAAACAGATCTACCTTTTTGATAATGACCACGACAATCAAACAACCACTCGTCGCACACATTTTCCAACAAATGAACACGAAACAGAAAACAAAGTCGTTATAGCAAATAACAAGTTCTTAACAAACACCTGTTCACTCGAACACCTGATGAAAGGGACACACTAACACATCTTTTCTTCATATCGAGACCTGAACGATGATCAAATCCTCGTGGAAGATTTGTGGATGGTCATGGGTAAACATACATGATTATTATCTATTTTGGGCAGTGCCATGCAGAGAGTCTCCAACACATGCTACTCAGTTTTCCTAGTTTTAGGGTTAGCAGTTAGAAAACAGGGTAGCCCAAGAGACGCCCTCGTTTATATATTTCATCTTTTCGATGTAAGCCAGGTTGGTTGACAAATTTTGTAGATGACAACTATTGTATGTAATTTGAGTTTTTTGACCGAAATTCAATGCAAAGGTCCTGTAACTTGATTAAAAGATTCTAGTTGTAGCAGTTGGATGTATTATGCTTCTTCCTTTGCATATGTGCTTCCTGTCATATTTATTCATATCCTTTTCTTTCTATTTTGGAACGAATTTTTGAACCTGTGGATTCGCTGCGCAACGCCCCTTGTTCGCGCCACTTAGACAAAACATTTTCCTCTAAAAAATTTAACTCTGAATTCATCCGCAACGATGCTCTGAGTTACTTCCTGTGTTTTTCTCCCACCTCACATTACAGTTTTACACTGAAGACTGTTACTCACCTAACCTTATCCTCTCAAGTTCAGTCACTGAGTCATTTGTCTCTGTCATTTCCTCAGATCGACTCCATAGCCCAAGTCTTACTTTCTTGCGCCAATATAACCACAACCCATTATATCAAAGGTGTTAAATCTATCTATTGCTTTCAAAGCCATATCCTACGCGGAGACTGTGCCTCCCGAGAGAGCCCTCTCCAGATTCGAAAGGCTAGTTTCGGGTCTCAAAGTTGGTTGAAAAAGTTACCTTCGTCGTCTGTCTATCAACCGAACATATTTACAGAGTGCTAACATTCTGGCGCTGTTTCCGGGGATGAAATTGAATAGATTTTCCCTGGGAGAATGACTAACATTTCAATTTGACCCATGAGGGTAACAGAGGAAAAAACATCCGTACTGGCTGGAACCTTTACCCTGGCGACTCTAGTCCAAACAAACCAGTAGCTCCAAGTATCACAGTTCAGGAACCCTAGCTCCAAAGACGATTTATACCAGAGAAAATCCTGAACCAAACCCCACAGAGCCTGTATACGACCTCGAGAAGATTCTGTTCAGGACTAGAGAGCAAGCACCAGACCCATTATACTACCTAGACAAAATCCTATCCTTGCCCAAAGATGACACGCAGAGCATTGACGACCTTGAGTTTGATGCATTCTTCGAGCAAACTCTATTCAGGTCTAAGTCAGAAACCAATTTGGACGAGACTGTTTTCGACCCAAAGAAATTCCAAGCCCTAGTATCAAATAATATCCCTTAAAATCTAAATCCTCCTAGGGATATGGCCGCCAGATTCACTCCCCTCATCCTGCCAACCCAATTACATGACATACCTCCGAATTATAGCCAGAGAATCAGGGTCTACGACACTGGGGGAAATGTTTCATCTTAGAGGCACCTGGACTGGTTTAATGATTTAGTAGACCTGGAAGAGGTGGACTACGCAGATGAAAAAATGAGGCTGTTTGCACAAAGCCTTTCGGGAGATGTAATAAAATGGTTCAAAGCCCTCCCGCTCGCGAGCATTCAGGACTTCGTCGCATTCGAGACTTTGTTCCTAAATAAATGGGGGGAAAAGAAAAACCCTTTGCAGTTGCTAACACAATACAATAATATGAAGAAAGCACCAGAAGAGACAGTGCAAGAATTCTTAGCCCATTTTTAAAGGTGTACAACTCAATCCCTGCGGAATTCAAGCCACCCCCCGATGTTGCGTAGTTGCGGTACGCTGATTCCTTCGACAATGATTTCACCCTATTGTTGAGAGAAAGAAGATCAATGAGTCTAGATGCTATAATGAGTAACGCTGTTGAAGTCGAAGTAAAAATGATGGCATCGGGAAAAATAAAACTGAGGTTCAACCGAGCCGACAAGAGACCCCAGGGAGATGCACAACCATCGACGTTTCTTTCCTCCGACGACAAGCTAGACATGATGATGAAGACCATGGAGAAGTTGATGGAGATAATGTCCATGGGAAATTGAATTGCTGCCCGAGAACAGAACGACCCACAACCCATGAATCAAAACCTCAGAAAGGGTCAAATCCCTCAGATCAGACAGAGGGAACATAAAGAGCAAAGGGATCAAGGTGACCAGCAAATGAGACCTCCTTTACAGAACAACTACGTGGATGGGTATTTCGACCAAATGTTCGACGACCAGATGCATTGTTGCGATGAAAAAAATCTGCGCGTGTTCTTGAAAAAGAGCGAGCATGATCGATATATGAGCAGAAATGAAGACTTCATGCCAGAGACCGATGATGATATGATACTTGACACAAATGATGCGTCATCTTGGGAGACATAAGAGTCCAGGAAAGGCTATCAAAACACCATCATGCAGTTACAAAAGAAGTACAACCTCCGGAGCAAAGACATGCCTACCGAGTCGCAACAAATGAACCCCATAAGGAAGCCTCTGGTGGACACCCATTCCACAAGCCTACCAAGTTTGGACAACGTGACCAAGGATGCGACAGAGAAGGCTAAGTTGAAGGAGGAGGTCCCCAAGAAATCTCCAGAGACAGGCCGGGAGGCGAGTGGAAAAGAGGTAGAGAAAACCTATCCCCCTTTCAGTTTTGAACATGAGAAGGCCAAAATAAAAATCTCTGTCCCGTTCAATGAACTTATTAGAAAGGGAAAGTATTAGGAAAAAAACATTAAAATGATGAAAATGGGGGGGACACCCGATACTCTGAATATTCAAGATGATCAGCCCACTATCATTTTTTGTCTGCGCGTTGAAGAGACGAGTGATACCGAAGACACCCTCCGTTCTATGTCAGTTTGAAAGTCCATGAAATGACCCTGCATAATGCCATGATGGATTTCGACACGTCGCACAACCTCATGCCAAAGGTGATCGTGGATGAACTGGGTTTGGATGTCACCAGGCCATACAAAGACCTTTTCTCCTTTGATTTGAGGAAATTCAAGTGTTTGGGCCTTATCAAAGACCTAGTTGTGTCGTTGGCTCAAATCCTCGCTAGGAACATGATCATGGACATAGTTGTCGCAGACATACCCCCAAAGTTCGACATGCTATTGTCAAGGTCATGGGATGCAAAGTTGAAGGGCACTTTGCAGATGGATATGCCATACACCACCATCCCTGTTTTTGGCCATGACAGAAGGCTATACAGAGAAGTGTTGCTTAAATACATGGTAAGCAACAAGACACATCCAAAGAATCATCCTATATACGCCATAGACACCGAGGTGGGTTATTCTATATTCTACAATGACCTGAGTTTCAAAGAGGAAGAACCGAAAACCATCATAAAAACTGACAAGAAAACTGCGTGGGAAACAATAGAGTGTGCCGACCCGAAAAACCGCATGAAAAACAAAGTGTGGAACATGAGTTTTGACGGTGCAGTCAATAGAGAAGGAGCTGGGGCCGGTGTATGGGTAAGCCCCCCTGAAGCAAACAAAAAGCTGTGCTCATACAAGCTCACATTTGAATGCACTAACAACATGTCCGAGTATGAAGCACTAATCTTGGGCTTGCAAGTTTTGAAAGAATTGGGCGTGCAAAAGATAGCAGTGTGCAGAGATTCTGAGCTGATCATAAATTAGGTAAAGGGTGTATATCAGACCAAACACCCCAGGATGAGAGTGTACAAAAATATGGCTTTGGACCTCCTCGAAGGTTTTTCAGAGTATGACCTATCTACTATCCCTAGAGAGAAAAATCATATCGCCGATGCGTTGGCCACCTCGACCTCAGTTTTTAAGATCCCCATCTTCCCAAACAAAAGATATGAAATCGAGGTCAAGCATAGGCCGACAATGCCTAATAATATCAAACACTGGCAAGTGTTTGATGACGACAAATAGGTGGAAAGGTTCCTCCTTATGGGCGACGAGTTCGCTAATACAAACATTGACGAGGAATGCTGCAGTGACGAAGATGAGAGCGCGGATGCGTGTAGTAACGACAACCCTTTCCAAAACCATATTGCGGGAAGGGACATAATACAATTGAAAAATAATATTATTCCAAAGGGGTTGGTGCCGCTGGAAAAGCTATTTGACGAAAAAAATTTGGTTAAGAGCCCCAAGATCACTGTGAGTGAAGAAGACGTGGAAGACTGCAACATCGAGACTGAGGAGAATCCAAAGATGAAAAAATTATCAAAGACACTCAATCGAAAGGTCAAGCAGGACTACTTAAAGCTCATGAAATATTTCCCGGATGTCTTTACATGGAGCTACGATGACCTGCAAGTATATTACACGAAAGTGATCCAACATGTTATCCCTCTCAAGGAAGATCACAATCCTTTAAAAAAAAAGTTGAGACAGATAAATCCCCTGTTGCTGCCACTGATCGAGAAGGAGGTAAAAAAGATTTTTGATGCTAAAATTATTGTTTCTTTGAGATTCTCGAAATGGGTAGCTAGTCTGGTACCTGTAAGAAAGAAAAGTGGCGAGATAAGACTGTGTGTAGACTTCTGAAATTTAAAAAAAGTGTCTCTCAAGGACCACTACCCCCTCCCTAGAATCGAATACATCCTGCAAAAAGTGGTGGGGTCCCAGAAGATGTCTATGTGGGATGGGTTCTCAAGATATAATCAGATCATGGTCCACCTGGACGACAACGAGAAAACGACTTTCACAACTCCATGGGGAATGTTCAGGTATGACAAGATGTTGTTCGGCCTGATGAACATTGGAGCCACTTTTCAGAGGGAAATGGACATCATGTTTGCTGATGAAAAGGATAAGTTCATCATGATTTATCTGGACGACATCGCAGTGTACACTTCCTCCAACAAACAACGTCTCGAGCACCTGGAGAAGGTTTTCCAGAAGTGCAGGAAATTCGACATATCACTAAATCCAAAGAAATCACATTTTGCGGTGGAAGAAGGAAAGTTGTTGGGGCACATCATTTCCAAGGAAGGAATTAAGATAGACCCCAACATGGTTGAAGGAATCCTGAAGATTGGCACCCCGCGCAGTAAAAAGGACTTGTGCAATATTTCCTGGGAAATGTGAACTTCTTGAGGAGATTCATCCCAAACCTGGCGGAAATCATAAAACACATAACTTGTATGCTCAGGAAGGGAAAAGAGATTAAGTGGAATTCATAGGCCAAGAATTATTTTGAATATATCAAAGTGGCACTGACTAAATCTTTTGTGCTATCCAGCCCAGATTTTACAAAATATTTCCTCCTGTTTTCATTCACCTCAGAACACACTATTGCTGACGTGCTGCTACAGAAAGACGACCAAAATTTTGAAAAACCTATAGCCTATTTCATCCGGATGCTGCGCAATGCTCCACTAAGGTATGACATTATGGAAAAACAGGTGTATGCCTTAGTGAAATCCTTGAAATAGTTCAGGACATACATATTTCAGTCCCATGTCATTGCTTGTGTGCCCAACAGTTCAGTAAAGGATATCCTGGCTCAACCTGACCCAGAAGGAAGGAGAGGCAAACAGATAGCGGCCATGCTGGAATATGATCTTGAGATCAAGCCTACAAAGATGATCAAGGGTCAGGGTCTTGCAAAGTTAATGGCGTAGTCGGACTGCGACGCTGTAGGAATGAATTTCATCGTTGATATGTCAGAATTCCCTCAAGAAGAAAAATCTGCACAGGTGCCTCAACATTTCATTGATTCACCATGGATGCTGACATCTTCTATGTGTTGGAGAATCTCTAGGCTCCTCTGGGCGTGACTAAGACCAAAGCTAGGTTTCTCAAGATTAAAGCGGCTAAGTTCTGCATCCTGGACAATTCACTTTACTGGAAAGACCTCGGGGGAATATTGTTGAGCTGTTTGCTGGAGGATGACGCGAAGCAGGCTATACAAGAATTTCACAAAGGTGACTGCGGAGGACACCACTATTGGAAGACCACCGTGCACAAAATCCTGAGAGCAGGTTATTACTGGCCTACAATTTTCGCTGATGTGTATAAAGAGGTGTCCAACTGCAACGAATGCCATATTTTTGACGTAAGAAGAAAGATGCAACCCCTGCCACTAAAGCCGATCTCAGTGGAAGCACCTTTGATGTAGTGGGGTCTAAATTTCATAGGTGATATAAATCCGCCATCCTCCATGCAGCACATATGGATACTCATGACCACCGACTATTTCATGAAATGGATAAAGGTGATCCCCACAAAGCAAGCTACCGACACAATCATCATCCAATTCCTAGAGACAAACATCTTGTCGAGGTTTGAGTGTCCCATTAAGATCATAACAGACAATGCAACCGCATTCAAGTCTAAGAGGATGGAGAAATTTTGTCAGGATTATAACATAACCTTGGGGCATTCCAGGACGTACTATCCACAAGGAAACAAGTTAGAAGAATCCTCAAATAAGAGCCTGACCAGGATCAATAAAAGACTCTTGAAGACAACAAGAGAGCATGGAATAAAAATCTTATCTACGCGCCGTGGGAAGATTGGGTGACCACCAAGAAGTCTATATCAATGTCGCCTTTCCAGATCATTTATGGCATGAACACAATCTTCCCTACTTAACTGGGACTGTCCGTCAGGATGCTATTGCAAGAACAGGAGGCCGAGCCAAATGACGTGCAAAGGAGAATAAACTAGCTAATTCACACACAACAGGTGAGGGAACAGGTGTATAATCGGTCGTAGCTCTATCAGGAGAATATAAAGAAATATTTTGATAAGTGTTCGAAGCTAGAGGATTTCCGTTTGGGTGATCTAGTCTTGATATGGGACGCGAGAAATGAGGACAAAGGAAAGCACAAAAAGTTTGACCATCTTTGGACAGGTCTGTTCAGAATCAACAATCATTGCGGGAGAAATGATTATGTTCTAGAAGGATTATATGAAGAATGTTTTGGTTGGGGGCCTGTAAACGATAGGTTCCTCAAACACCACCTGATGAAATAAAATCTGTTGAAGTCATTCATCATTGTAAATAGTTTTTTTAGTTTTTTGTGTCAAGTCAATAGGTCAACAAAAAATTGAAGCCCGAAGTGAAGGCCTTAAGTTTATGCTGAATTTTTAGAAGCTATGTCGATAGGTTTAGTTTTTTTCTGTCCATCATTTACTTCTTTCATTTTCTGAAGGTCGAATAAATCCCAATGGTTAGGCACTTGGTCTACTATTCTTTGCTACCTTGCGGGGAGGATAACATCCCCATTGGAGCCAGCTATTAGCGCTGCCATTTTTCTTTCTAGATAGAGTCATTTTTAAGTCACATTGTGACCCATGCGTCCAAACATGTGAATTCAGGTACGTAGCACCATGAGGCTGGAGTCAGCAAGTGGTCGGTTGGCCCTTGGAAGCGGGAAGGGATGTGAGAGTTGAACTTGCATAAGTGGTACGAGTATGTCTTTTCCAAAGAGTCGAGTCCTGTTAAGATACCAGTCTCTACGTGCCCTAGGTCGAGTCGGGTAGTTAATGGAAGTCACATCGGCAAGTACAACAATTATTATCAGTTCATCATGAAGTCCTAAGGAATGAAAAATCGTGGCATTCGTATCAGACATGCCTAACAAACCTTATTGCCTGTATCCTACACGCGGGGATTTTCCATGGAAAACCTGCAACTCGACTCGAAAAATCTCATTGCCATGAATTCACTGTCCTCCATCATGATTCCTTCTTCTAACCAACTCATTATAAAGATTGGATGCTCGACACTCTTTTCAGTCGTAGAACCAGGCCCACAATCTGTTTGCAATTTTCCTTGCCAGTCCAGTTGGTTCAGATCCCCCCCCCCTTTGTGCGCCCGCTGTATATACTGTGCATGGAATATACACTGTTAGTGCCATGACGACCTATCAGAGTGTAAGAAAAGGCGCGTAGAGTAGTATAATTGCAAGGTCCAAGCCCCAAAACGACTGGGAGTTTTTCTCACTCGCAACATGCATTCCCAAGGATGTGAAAGGACTTATTCCTTTACCCGCAGAGAATACCAGATCAAACCGTGCAGAACTTGAAGAGGAGGGATTTGCAAAGGAAGGGAAGACAATAGAATCCCATTCTCCTCAACAACAAATGCCTCGGAGGAGGGGTAAACCGAGGAAGAAAAAGGAAGTTGTGGAAGCTCGATTTCCAGAAAAGCCGCTTGCCATATCGAAGGTTGAAGAACTACTCATGCTCGCCATCCGGCTAGAGCCTGCTGGAGGATCGAGCCACGAAGACAGGAGTAGAACAAGGAAAGAGGATATCATAGGAGCGAATGATAAAGAGCCATCTCAGCAATTGAAGCAGGCAAAGCTGGCTATCATTGAACTCTATCAGGAAAACATGGAGTTGAGGCAGTAGCTAGCGACAAAGACCATGGAAGCGTCAACAACATAGGGTCGTGAGGGAAATGTGGCATGGCTAAAAAGACATTTCAAAGAGGCGCAAGACACCATTGTACAACTGTGAGAAGCACAAAGACTGACGAAATAAAGGCATACAGAGTATTCCAGAGAATACGAAGCGGACAAGAAGGAGGCTCACGTGGCTCTCGCCAGTGTGCAGAAAAAACATGCCTAGCTAACGCTCATCTCTGCATCTGCAAACACGAGATGAATCTTGGAATTTTTTCAGGACACGTTTCCCCAAATCGCTCTACCTTTTTGATAATGACCACGACAATCAAACAACCACTCGCCGTACACATTTTCCAGCAAATGAACGCGAAACAAAAATGAAAGCTGTTATAGCAGATAACAAGTTTCTGACAGACACCTGTTTGCTCAGACACCTGATCAAAGGGATACATTGACACATCTTTTCTTCATATCGAGACCTGACTGATGATTAGATCCTTGTGGCATATTTGCGGACGATCATTGGTAAACATACGTGATTATTGTCTATTTTTGGGCAGCACCATGCAAAGAGTCTCCAACGCATGCTACTCAGTTTTCCTAGTTTTAGGGTTAGCAGTTAGAAAGAACAGTAGCCCAAGCGACACCCTCATTTATATATTTCATATTTACGATGTAAGCCAGGTTGGTTGGCAAATTTGGTAGATGACAACTATTGTATGTAATTTGAGTTTTTTGACCGAAATTTAATGCAAAGGTCCTGTAACTTGATGAAAAGATTCTAGTTGTAGCAGTTGGATGTATTGTGCCTCTTCCTTTGCATATGTGCTTCCTGTAATCTTTATTCATATCTTTTTCTATCTATTTTGAAACAAAATTTCAAACCTGTGGATTCGCTACGCAACGCCCCTTGTTTGCACCACTTAGAAAAAATGTTTTCCTCTAAAAAAGTTAACTCCGAATTTATCCACATCGGTGCTTCGAATTACTTCCTGTGTTTTTGTCCCGCCTCACATTACAGTTTTACACTGAAGACTGTTACTTGCCTAGCCTTATCCTCTCAATTTTAGTCACCGAGTCATTTGTCTCTGTCATTTCCTCAGATCGACTCCATATCCCAAGTCTTACTTTCTTGCGCCAATATAACCACAACCCATTATATCAAAGGTGTTAAATCTAGCTACTGCTTTCAAAGCCATATCTTGCGCGGAGATTGCGCCTCCCAAGAGAGCCCTCTCCAGATCCGAAAGGCTAGTTTTGTGTCTCAAAGTTGGTTGAAAAAGTTACCTTCGTCGTCTGTCTATCATCTGAACAGATTTACAGAGTGCTAACAGTTTCTTCAACACTGGTATTTCTGCGGTGCACTGTTAATGATATAAATTCTATTACATCAAAACCTTCTAGTATTCTCCTATCTTTTTGTATTTTTATTACATTTCTTCTTTTTATGGATTTTTGTCTTTTTCTTCTAATATCTACTATATACAATATGTACAATCATACCTCCTTTTTCTATTTTTACCTCAGGTTGTTAGGTCAACTATCTTGATACAACTTCATTCGACTGCCATTCACCAGTCCTCTAAAATTCTTCCTTGCAAGATATTTCAGTTGCAAAACACCTCCATTTGTGATGGCCTCTACCTGATAAGGCCCTAATTAGTGCATCTTGAATTTCCTAGGGTGCTGTAGATACCTGTTGTCATAGAGGAGAACTAGATCTCC
This sequence comes from Picea engelmannii, assembly GCA_009831015.1. Classification (NCBI taxonomy): domain Eukaryota; kingdom Viridiplantae; phylum Streptophyta; class Pinopsida; order Pinales; family Pinaceae; genus Picea; species Picea engelmannii. The sequence continues at coordinate 27,695 of ML846629.1, forward strand.
TTCCTTAAATATTTTCCTCTTTATGTGCATACCATGCCAAGATTTGTCCTTCGCTTTCTGTACTTCCTAGTGAAATCCTGCTAGAATTTTGTCTTCTTCCAGCTCCATCAGCTGATCCAATATTTCCTGTGCAACACCTTCTCCTGTCATGTTGGTGATCGCTGCAATGCGCAGACTAGGTACTAAATAATCCAGTGGAACCACTGCTTCCTACCCATACACCAGTCTGAATAGTGTCTATCCTGTAAGCTTCTTGCATGTAATCCTGTAAGCCCATAACACTGTTGATACCTTCAAATCCCAATCATCCCTATTCACATTGAAAATCTTTGTCAATGCATTTTCTATAATCTTGTTAAAAGATTCTACTGTATCATTTTCCTGGGGATGGTAAGGTGTGCTCTTTTGAGGATGTATCTCGAATTATTATGTCATAGCTCTGATTTTACTGTTAATAAAATGAGTTCCCTGATCACTCAAAATTTTTTTGAGACATCCAAGTCTGGTCACCATGTTCGCAAAGAGAAACTGTGCTGCAATACTTCATTGGGGCTGCTTCTGCCTATCTGGTTAAGTATTCTATTGCAATGATGATGTATCTGGCTCCTGACCTCCTTGTTGGTGGGTTAATGGGTCCAATGAAATCCAAAACCCATTTATCAAATACCTGTAAAGTTACTTGGGGCATAAGTGTAATTTCATCCCTTCTGGATGGTTTTCCCACCCTCTGATAGACAATAGGTCTGACAGTATTCCTTTGCGTCCCTATGTACTATAGGCCACCATAATTCTACACGCAACACCTTCTGTGTTGTAGTATTTCCTGCATAGTGCCCTGCAACTATACCTTCATGTGCTTCTGCTAACACCATGGAGCATTCATGCTCCATCACACATCTTCTCAGAATTCCATCTGCACCTAACTTGTATAAATGACCTGCAATCAACTGATAGTCTACAATGTGCACTACCAACTATTTTTCTGTGTGACAACAAATTCTCTGGGAGCCATTCTTGTGCTAAAAAATCCAACACTATCAACAAAATAATCATGAAAAATAGGAACATAAAATAAGTTAGCATCAAGAAAATTCTCCTCCAAGTTCTTTGGATCCTCTCCATTAGTAATTCTTGACAGATGGTCTGGTCCTGCATTCAACTTCCCTGGTTTTACTATAATTTCAAAATCAAATTCTTGAAGTAATAACAACCATCTACAAATCCTCCCCCCAACACTGGCTTGTTAACTAGGTACTTCAAAGCACAATGATCTGTAAACATCTTAAAATGTTGACGAAATAAATAATGTTTGAACTTCTGTAAGGAATATACAATATTTTAGACCTTACCTTTCTGTAGTATTATAGTTCTGCTCAGAATCATACAATTTTCTACTAGAAAAAGATATTGGGTGATCAATGTCTCCTTCACCTGGTTGAGCCAAAAATGATCCAAGTGCAATGGATGAAGCATCCACATGCACATGGAATTCTTTTGTCAAATCTGGAAAGCTCATAATTGGTGTTGTCACCATCTTCTCTTTTAGTATGTCCAATCTCTCTTAGCATTCATCATTCCATTAAAACCTGATGTCTTTCTTCAATAACTTCTCCACGGGTGCAGTAATATTTGCTAGACTTTTATGAATTTCCTGTAGTACCCTATGTGGCCCAATGTTTCTCTCAACTGATGCACTGACTTTGGTGGTGGTAAATTGAAAATGACAACAATCTTCGCAAGGTCTACTATCAAGCCATGTTTGCATACAATGTGCCCAAGTAGGATGCCAAATGATATGTTGAATATACATTTCTTGATGTTCAATGAGATCTGATATTGCCTACATATTTCTAACATTAACCTCAGAATTTCTACATGGTCCTTCAATAAACTAAAAACTGTCCAATCATCCAGATAAACCTCTAAAAATTTATGTATAAAATACTTGAATGCATCTACTACTACTCTAGAAAATATTATTGGTGCATTCTTTAAACCAAATGGCATTACTATGTATTGATATGACCCCCACTCTATTGCAAATGTAGTTTTGTACCTGTCCTCTGGAGAAATTCTGATCTTCATTTCCCCAAGTTCTCCTACTACCCCTTTCATCTATGAAAATGTGGCTGGGAATAAGTCACTATAATCAAGCAGTAATTCAATTATCTTTTCCATTGTCTCACTATCCCAGTAATCTCCAATGCTGGCTATCTTGGGCTTCTCTTCAGTCCCAATATTGACCTTTTTAATATTCATAGGTGCAGTAAACTCTTCTGATTGTAACAGGGGTCCTTCTGATCCTCTTTCTCCTTCCCCTTCCAATATATGTATGTCATGCGGGTTTTCCTTTGCTTCTTCATCCTCTACGATCTGATAACAATAAACTAATTGTTCAAGTGTTTCTTTTCTGTAATATCTGTCTACTGTCACTGTATCCACCCCATACTCTTCAAATATATTCCCTTTGATCCTATGTAATGTTATATCCACTCATGGATTCTCACTTTCAAATGCAAAGGTCCTAATAAATTTCTGCTGCATTGCGCCCCAATTTACAGTTTCTCTGCACAATTCCTGCTCCTTTTACCAATTACTAGCCACTCCTTCTAATGTATGAATAAAATAATGCGTCCATTCCCCTGGTGGTACCAATCTCCAATTAGTGGCACAATAATCTATGTGTTGTCTTGGGTTCCCTCTTCCATCATACTTCTGTAAGAGTCTATCCTGCTAACTCCTACCAAATATTATGCGCATTAGTCGCTTACACTGATACCGGTCCTGAATTACCTTCTTATGTGCACCCTACCATCATGATTTATTAAAGTTGAGCTATTACACTAGTTGCGTTAATATGATAATATTATGTCCATTTTATTGGTTGTATTAACATAATATGGGGATTACATGGTATGTATTACTAATAGAGAGCTAATGCCATTAAGCTAGGTTAGTATTGAGGTTGATTACTATGATTAAATTGATGCTTATGATGTTTGTATATTACTTAGATATGATAGGTATAACAAGCTAATAAATTCTATACCCAATGTACTCTCTTCTTAAACAAGATGGTACCATTCCAAGTACTATACTGATTAAGATATGGTAAACAATATCTTACCACTACGTCGATATCATTTTTTATGGTATTGCAATATTTGTAATATATGGAGAATGATAGATCTAACAGGTATGTAATCTATTACCATTCATTCTTATGTATCTACTACTTCATTATGACTCTAATATCTATTCTTGGAACAAAGTTTTACTAAGTAATCAATATGACCTTACTGTAGAATATAAGATAGCTTACATATATGGAATAGAGTGAAATATATCCATATCATACTATAAGGTTTACATACTGTATTTCCACCATTCTAACTAACATACATATTATGGTTATACTTGTATTAGATTGGTTCCACTATGAACATGATGCGTACTATTAATTATAGCTAGTATTGACATGATAGGATCACATTCTTCTTTAGATTAAGGTAATCACATAACGAACACCATATGCTTACTTACAATTGTTGGAACCATTACATGATGGGTAACTATGAAGTAATCTCTACTTTAAGCTCGATATATACATGTTACTACTTATACCATATGTAATAGCACATAATAAGCAATACTAGTAATATAATTAACACAAATCTAGTGTTCATTAAACTATTAGTAATACATGATTACTGCTACTATTCTGGTCACCTATCCATCACATAGATCTAGTGTATTAGTACTACTTATGAGTGATTAACTTATTACACACATTGTACAGGCTGGGCTCCATTGATTTCCATTACTTGGATATGGAATAGTACAAAAATAACTATGAGTACAACTTATTGATATGAGTCTAATGTATCTGATTATGAACTACTGATTACACTAGTTTGAATATCTCATAGTGTAATAGACAATGATATTGTTTCCATTAATTCCATAACATTCCAAACTGTGAATATCATCCTGGTACTATAACAATGATCACTATAAGGAAGTAAGTCCATTGAATAGGGATACTATAACCTTTTCCCTATTTGTCTAGTTATAGTTAAAGGTTGTTGTATGAGCTATAACATAAAGATCAGAAGAAAACGACATGACTTATAACTACAAAGGGAAATATATAATAAGATTTAAATGAGATATAATATTTCCACATGAATTTCCTTCAAAATCCCTTGTATATATGTAGGTTTGATGTTTAGGATGCTCGACTTGATCTTGTAGGGATACATTGTTGTTCCACTTTTCACAGTGTCATGTGTCACATGCCACATGCCATTTGGAATTTTCCTCTTAACTCCTCTCTTCCTCTACATGAGTGTCTTGCATATAAATCTAACATTAACAATGTTATATATATAACCATCACAACAATATTTAATATAACTAAGCATGCACATTAGGCTTGTGATGCAACCAAGTGGTTGTTCTCACCATATGGGTGGTGTTACCACTTGAAAATGTAAAATCCTATTTGCATTTTCAGAAGCATTATTGACATAAACATTGCAAAACGTTTTTTGAATTTTCATTTTCTATTTTTGGTTTAAGAGCACATTCTTGGAGATTTCCCTACATCGAATAAGGACACATGGCACATAGATTTCTCCTTCAAAAGTCAAATGTACAACACCTTCATTTTAAGTTGTTGAGTCCACCTTGTACATTTATCAACAAGACTTAACCATATTTGGGGGAATGCTCATCCTTTCAAGGTTTGATTGGTATTTTATGGATAAATACATGGTCAAAATGGTCCACACGGTACACCCTATTAAATGCACATAATCCTAGAGTTCTTCATGTGAAGGGTTCATGTTAGTTATTGGGCACATATATTGAGGAGTTTGACCTTCCATTTTCTCTCCTTCTGACCCAAAAGAAAGGGGGTAGAAGGAGTGATTTCAATACAATGGTGGATTCTAAATGAGAACTGAGAGACATGATAGCATGTATTTTAGAAAACACATTGAAATCTTGGAGAACATGGGGGGAGTATAACTATGTTTTCTCAAGTCCTCCAAAAAAAAATTGATGAAGATAACAAAACATTGGACCTCATTTTCTTCATGATGAAAGCATCAGACTCAAGTAGAAGGCCTATGGCATTGACTGTTAGAATTTCAACCACCAGGGAACCAAGCATGTAGAACTAATGACAAATCTCCATTTAATTAAAGACGTGTCGGTTAATCAATAAACTGGGATCCAAAGTCAAATTCATACCCATTTTTTTTCGTGATATACATGAAATTTATGTAACATAACACATTCATAATGAAAATTGTTAGAACTAAATTCTAATGAGAGTTGGGATAGATTGAATTACAAAGAAAGAAATAATGGAGCCACAATGATTAGAAGTGGTCATTTGTTGTCAAAAGTATGCAGTTTGTGAGAAGAGTGATGGACCTTTTCACATATGACCTCACATTTTCTGATGATGATCTTAAAACAATTTAAAGCAAACAATGTTTCCAATGTCTTATTACTAAATGGTTCAGTGAATAGCAAGTCATATTGCATGTGAAATTCTAAAATCTATGGTTTGTATTGATATCCAATCTTTGATATAATATCACCATGGAAGGAAACATTTACAATGTGTATAATGTGGGTGGGACTTGGTGAGTATTGACATGTAGGCTCCTTCGATAATTCTTATTGCCCAATGTAAAACCATACTCAATCAATTTCTTAAAAAAAAAAAGACCTATAGAAATACTGGAGAAATCTTGTCGACTTTACTTGACGTGGGTGGTGTCAAGATCAGTAGAGATAGTAAATTTTCTTACTTCAGAATTTGTTTTGGTATATTTATATAATTAATAACAATTTCCATTTGATGTCTAAAATTAAAACATTAGTGAAAATCCTTGAAAAATGGAACCCTTGACATCTAGTTATGTTAGACCAAACCCCACTTTCGTTGTGCTTGAAGAAGCTAACTACTCTATAGCTCGGGTGGGGGTAAATGTAAATTATTTGATGTGTATCTTAGTGAAATGGTCATACCCACATTTAAAAATGAAAACAAAGCACTCACTTTTGTTATGGATGAACAGGAAGATGATGTATGTTTCTTGGTATAAAGGGAATTATTTGATTCAACTGGTATGTTTCCTTACATTCCTATGTCATTAATGAATGGTTGGTTAATTCCTTGCACACAATTTATAGGAAGTTCCCATATTCATTTTAATTTTTTTTTAAGAAAGAATGAAGTAGTAGTCCTAATCTTCTATACATGCATTGTCTCTATCCATATTGGATTGACTACATGCTATATTATATTGTGATGTACATATAGCATCGTACACAAATTAGTCAAACATGGAGAGCCTTGATTTTCAGTTATGTTGTATTTGAATATGTTTTTTTACTTTTGGATCACAAGACTTTGGTTTTCCACACATTCTACCACTTGTTTCCTTTAAGTGGACCTCAAACAACAAAAATCATTTTCCTGAACATAAAAAAAAATGATCAACAATGAGTGTTGTAAATCATTTGGCATATGTCAACTTCAACATCTAAAGTTAGGGAGCGTGATGCATCTTAATGTATTGTTAATTAGATAAATAAGTTGGAATATTAAGAAAAGAAAGCAAGTACTATTGGATGTGGTAGCTCATGTAAGAAGAAATTACATTTGTGTAATCTATATCACTATATTGGCACGACCTATTAACAAATGAAACAAATTTAACCTATGTCTATGGGGAGTACAAGCTCTGGTTGAAATATGGGAAGCACAATTGGAAGTATGCTTAGAAAATTTTTGGTAAAAATGCATAAGGATTCAAAGATATGGGCGTTTATAACCATTGTATGGATTGCAACGGTGTATGTTGAATCAATCATTTTAACTTCTACAGAGTCAATGAAAGAAAACTCAAGTTTGCAGTTTTCATATCTTCAACATTTATTCTGGGACTTGGACATGTTCAAAATAAATCCTATCTCAGTATTTATTTCCGAAAGGCCATATTTAACTCAAGGGTTTTGATGGTGAGGTTGTAGATGAAGGGGAAAAATCAATTCCTTCATATGAGACCTACTTACATCACATGGAAAGGTTTTATCGTAAAATTCCCTTGACGAAAGATCAAACCAAGGAAAAAACTAAGAGAATTCATAGTTCAAACTATATCTTTGTAGGGAATGATGGTATTTGTCATGATCACACTCTTGGTCAAGAATTTCATGTGTTCTATAATAAAAAAACTAGGATCCAAAGTCAAATCCATACGCATTGTTTTCATGAACCAACAATAAGTGGGGGATGATCATGAAAATTTGTATGGAAAACTCTAAAGGAAGAAGTGATTCATACCAATTTAGGGGGGATTTTTTATCCTCTGATCCATTCCCTCATTGGATCTATCTATTCGGCATGTCATTGTCTCCAAGCAGCGTAGGGTCAAGCTCTCCACACAGAGGGGGTTGGGCTCTCTGAGCAGAGGGTTTTGTGAGCATAGGTTCAAGATCTCCAAGTGGCACAAGGTCAGGTTCTGAGAGTTTTGTGCATGTAGAGCACGGTCGAGCCACTCTCCACTAGTTTTTTTGTTTGGAAGAGTAGGGTTGGGCCACTCTCCATGAGGTTTTTTGTTTGGCAGAGTAGGGTTGGGCCACTCTCCACGAGGGTGTTTTTTGGAGTAAAATGTTTTTGTTGTTGTTTGTATTTTTTGTTATATATAATATTTATATTATATATAACAAAAAATATATTATATATAA
>ML846630.1:0-28115 GCA_009831015.1 Picea engelmannii
GTACCTTTCCTGTGCTTCTGATTTGCAGACCCAAAGTCTCGCTTCTTCTGTTTGAACTTCTGCTCAATCTTGGCAGCATATTGGTATGCCACACCAAGTGAGGAAATGTCGAGGAACTCCATTTCCTCCTGAATGTATCTATGTAGAAAACTGTGGTAATTTAACACCAAATGTTTCTCTGAATCTTTGATACCCAACTTTGTGCATAGGGTATGAAACAGATTCATAATCTCATGCACATCTTTGTCCCTTTGCTGCCGCAAAGTAGTCCATTGTATGTATTTGTCCTCATAGCTCCCCATGGGATAATATTGTTCCTTGATGGCATCTCGAAAAGAATTCCAAGTGGGTGCGACCGAGAAAAAATAGGTTTCTCCCTCGCCCTCTTACCCCGAGTAGGTTTCCCACCAGTCCTTGACATGGGGGGCAGCTTTGAGGAGTGCGAAAATAATCTTTTCTCGATCGGAAAAATCATGAACCGAGAAATATCCTTCTAACAGATTCAACCATCTATCTACGACATCTGCATCTATTTGGCCATAAAATATGGGAATGTTGAATTTTACTTGTACCTTAAAGGGAGTGGCACCTCCAGAGTGGCTTCTGGATGTCGATGCACTGCCAGTCGAAATCCGTTGAAGAATCTGGGCAAAGTTGTCCATCATCGCGTTCCTTTGTTTCTCGAGGGCCTCCTCAAGAAACATTTTGATAGGATCTCCTACTCCCTCATCTTTCTTTTCTTCCCCCATGGGTGGTCTTCGGGGTTTGCAAGGCTGATCTCGTAAAGGTTCAACCAGATCGAGTCCCAACTCCTTATACCCTGATCTCGTTGGGGACATGCAAAGAAGGATCGAGAATGAGCAGACCGCTCTGATACCACTGATCCGGATTTATGTAGGAACATAATGAAATACAGAAATACACATAAATGTAGATATGCAGCGGAAATAAGACTTCATTTCATTAATAACAAATGACTGAAATATGCTTACAGACAGAATGTAAATAAACTAGCTAAGGCGCTGGTAGCTTATCTGTGAGAAGAGATGTGGCTGCTACTCGCATCCGTGAGAAGATGATTAAAATGAGGCTCTAGAAGCCTTTTTACAATAGACAAGAATTCCAAAAGTCATATACATCCAAAAACCTAACCCTAGGAGATGAAGCGCCAAAAGTCATGTGGTCCCTGTTTGGGTAAGTTAGTACATCAACTTCCCGTGGTCGTAACTTTTGCATACGATCTTCGTTTTAGGCGTGTGATAGCTCGTTGGAAAGGTATCATTGAGGAGATTCATTTTGGGGGCTCAATCATTCCTTTGGATATCATTGGGAACATCTATATAAAAAAACCTTCATTTAGGCCCTCAAAATGGCCCCGGAAGTTAAAACCTGCTAAAAATAGTAAATTGCCAAAATTGCCAGAAAACTGTTTTGAGCCAGTCGGAAAAGGTGGGTGGCCACTGATATCCACCTGGATCACCTCCTTGCTTGAAAAGAATTCCTTAATGATATTTGTTCTATCCATGTCCTCCTTGTTTGTGTAATGACCCCAATCGTTACAACTACATGCGACACAACGAAAAAGTATATATATATTTTTAAGCTGAATGGAAACAACAACAAAAGTTAAACAACACAAATTGACGATGAACATGATGCATGCATATCAGAGGTTGGGTTCTCCATGGGAAATCAATTCAAAGAACAATGAGCAAGGGGATTACAAATACCGTAGGAAAGAAGGTGGAAGAAATGACATGAAAATGAAATATTCAACACAAAACAAAAAAATAACATCTGTAACTTAAATTTCATTTCAAGTAACAAATTTAACAATGTACCTTAGCCAAACGTGAATGCTCTGAATTTGGTGTCCCATGTGTGCTCCATCTAGCTCCCACTTTCCAACTGATGTGACCTCACCAGTACATCATAGCCAACGCTAGGGGCACTCTTCTTTCCCCTGAGCCCCTCGAGCTCCAAAGGGATCACACACACAATACCAGAGAAGTGCTAGCACCCAACTCGCTTTGCAAGGTCAAGCTACCAATCGTTACCTGAGTTCAGTATCCCAACTCCCACAAGAGAAATCTTAGTCAAGATAAATATTCAACAACATAACATTATGCAAAAAGATCAGGCCCATACTCCTCCTCCTCCATCCTTTTTATAGAGTTTTTAAGTTATTATTTTCCAAAATTCCCATTAAATTCCTTTTCATTAATTTTATTAGGAATAACCTCCCCTGTACACATGTCACCCATCCCCTAGTTGCACCAAAAAATTAATTTTATTAATTATTTAATTATTTCTATTTCCATCACCTACCTAAAAGCATTCCTAAAAATGCTCCTTGGTGTTCCAATATTCCCTTACAAATCTTAAATGAATTATGCCTTCCTTAATTCCTATTTGAGTTCATAAATAGCAAGTTCTCAAGGTAGGATTCCTTACTAAATTAGACATTCAGTTTTTTCTTTATGTTTCCCCTTTTCTTTAAGTTTCCTCTTTTTCCTTAAATTTTCTATTTCTTTTAAGTTTCCCTCTTTTTCCTTTCTAGCTAAAAATCAATTTAGTAACTGTATATAAAACAACCATTTACCCATTTTCTTATTTGATTAAAAATTAATTTAGCAAGTGTAGATGAAACAACCATTAAAATTAACTTTAATAAATAATTTGAATTTCTTACCCCCCTTCTAGTTACATGTTTATTTATTATTATTATTATTTTTTACCACATGTTCTACTTAGACCTAGATTTAATTTCACTAAGTTGGGTCACATTTTCATTAGGGAAAAATTGTGTTTAAATCTTATTTATCACATCATTCATTTTAAGGCCAACTAGGTTTACTCACTTAACAGTTAAAATTGCGACATGTGCTTCAAGACACACCATGTTTTGCAAGGGTGTCACCCACCTCCTTTCATTTTCCTTGCGCGATGTTCCCTTCAGGATGCACTACGTTCTCCAAGGGTGACACTCACCTTGTTCCCTTTTCCTCGCACGACGTTCCCTTTAGGATGTACTACGTGCTCCAAAGGTGCCACTCGCCTCTTTACTGACTTTGGTAGACACCAAAAACCCCCACAGTCAATACTCCCCCTTGTGATATTGTGGGAGACTAAGGGACTCTAAGGAATAAGGCCATTGCCTTATTATGTGCCCCTTATAATCATCATGAGAAATAATAACATTATTCCCTCATGGCATCGTGGGTCTTCTTGAACTAGGTAATCGTTAACCTATAGTTCGAGCCATGGTGGGAATGCTAGTGGGATGTGCTACGTATATTGTCCATACCTCTCCCTCAAGTCTCTATTTGTCCTGCATGACCCCTCTACTCCACATGTGAGTCTGTTTGGTAAGCTATTGTCAACCTATATCCATCAACGAGTCATGTCAAAAAAAATAATCAATCATCATAACATATAATCATATGTACATACATCACATCAATAACATTCAAAACTAATAGTTCTCTCTTTGACTCAATATAGAGTCCAAGGGTTTTCATCGATGCCTCTGTATCCTCAAAGTCTAAATTCTTACACACTCAGGAGAATCTGATCAATAACACCTGTCTATGTGAATACAAAAAAATAACATATCGTCAATCCATAATGTCTCATAATCATAATCGAACAACCAATAGTATAATAATCTATATCACTTTCTAGCAAGTGTCCTCAAAGATTAAGTTCACTCAATGCACACAAGAGTGGGATGTTACATACACCCCCTCTTGTTTTACACTTCATCCTAAAGTTTCACAGTATATAATTTTCAAAATAAGGTATATCACATTATCATAAGTCTATCTATCAACAAAATTGGAAATTGTTGGTGCATATCATATGTGTCCTCCTAGGTTGTCGAGTGCAGACTAGTTGTCCCACTGGACCTTCATCCGATCTATTTTTCAACATCTTAGTTATCAAATTTAATGGTACAAGATGCAAATTGGCTCAGTCGTTAGCGCACCCTCATCTGATACCTACAAGGTACTCAAGTCAACAACATGAGTAGGATCACTAACATAACGTCTCAAAATAGAGATGTCAAAGACATCATGCATATGTCACAAAGAATCAGGCAAGGCTAGTCAAATATGTCATGACCCTCTCATTTCCACAATCTCTTAGGATCCCCCGAACCTAAGAGAGAGTTTAGAACCTTTCCAAACTTGATCGACCTCTTATGTGGTTTCACCTACAGGAATACTTGATCGCCAATCTTCATAACTATGATCGACACGATGCACATCGATATAACTCTACTGTCGATCTTGTTCTTCGTTGATATTTTATCTTATAGTTTTCATTGATATTCCATTTCTTGGATCACTTTCGGTCCCACCAGGACACTATCCTCAATTTTATCCCAACTCAAAGGTGTCTGACATGGTCGCACGTAAAGAAACTCGAAAGGTACCATCTTAAAAGTTATCTGATAAATGTTGTTATATACGAATTCTACCACTGGCAATAATTCTTCCCAAATATTCTATTGGTCCATCACGTACATGCGCAACATGTCCTGTGAAATTTGGTTTGTTCATTCGATCTTCCCGTCTGTCTTCGGGTGATACGCAGTACTAAGGTTAATTTGGGTTCCCAAGGTCTCTTGGAAACTAGTCCAAAATCATCTAGTAAACATCGATCCTTGATCGGTTATAATCCTATTAGGCATGCCATGCAGCCTCACGATATCGCTCATGAAATCTCTAGCTAAGTCAAGTGCCTGATACATCATACACACAATAATAAAATCAACACTCTTCGTCAGAGTGTCGACTACCACAAAAATCGAGTCATGTCTCATTGTCGTCAATGGAAATCCAATAATGAAATCCATCGAAATTACATCTCATTTCGATTCTAGAATAGCGTCTGCTTGTATTAATCCCATCATATGTCTATGTTCAACCTTGACCTACTGACATACTAGACATTTTGCAGGGTATTTGACTATGTTTTCCTTTGTTCCTTTCTAGAAGAATAAGGGTTTAAGGTCTTCCCTCATCTTATTTATTCCAAGATTATCTATGTACACTACTCTCTGAGTTTTGTCTAGGATCACACTCCACAACTCGTCCTTTGGAGGTACCTAAATTCAACCTTTAAATCTCAATAATCTGTCGTTTTCCATAGTAAATCCTTCAAAGTTTGGTACCATCATTGTGTTTGGTCCAATAAAATCCTTGACCTTTATGTACCAGTCATTGTTGCACTCTAAAGTGAGAATATTTTCATGTAGATTTGTCTGAAGATAATTCACCAAAATGATGTGTGGTCTCTACTCAACACATCCACTACTCTATTCACTATTCCATTTATGTAAGTAATCTCAAAATCATACTTGCTAAGCAATTCTGACCAACATTGTTGTTGTGCATTCAAGTCGCCTTGCATAAATATGTTTTATAGACCAAAGTGGTCCATTTTTAGTTTAGATTCTTATCCAATAAGGTAGTGTCTCTAAACTCTCAAGGCATAAACAATGTCTAACAAACTCCAAATCATGTGTTGCATAGTTCTTCTCATTCCTTGTCAACATTCTCGAGATGTACGTGATCACTTGACTGTCCTGCATCAAGACTCTGCCTAAGCCTTCCTTGGATACATTAGTGCATACCAAAAAGTCTACGTCCATGTTAGGGAACTTTAGTTTCAGTGCCATTGTCAACATATCCTTGAGCCCCCAAAATTCCTCCACACATTTATCGGTCCAAACAAAATTCTTGTTCTTCTTTTGCAATTCCGTAATCGGATTTTCTATCTTTGAAAAACCCTCGACAAATCTTCAATAGTATCTCGCTAAACCCATGAGGATACACACTTCTGGGACATTCGTCAATGCAAGCCATTCCATAATAGCCTTGACCTTTGTTAGATCCACAATGATACATTCACCAAAGATGACATGCCCTAAGTAGTGAATCTTTGATTGATAAAATGAGTGCTTAGACAATCTCCCATACAATTTTTTATCTTACAAACAATGTAGTACCAAGTGCAAGTGTTCATCATGATCCTCCATCATTTGAGAGTAAATAAAAATATCATCAATGAATACTTGGATGAACTTGTCCAAGTACTTGTGGAACACCCCATTCATTAAACTTAGAAATACCGCGGGGGCATTGATCAGTCCAGAAGGAAAAATAGTAAACTCATAATGTCCAAAACTCATATTAAAGGCGGTCTTAGGGATGTCAGACTCCTTTATGTATAGATGGTGATACCTTGATCTTAGGATGATCTTTGAAAACATCTTCGTACCCTTAAAATGATCAAATAGATCATCAATCATTGGAAACAGATACTAATTATTTATCGTTTCCTTGTTCAATTGATGATAGTTAGTGCAAAGTCTCCACGACCCATCCTTATTCCATATGAATATAGATGGCGAACCCCATGGTAACATACTTTGACGTATAATTCCCATGTACAAAAAATCCTTCACTTGCATTCTCAACTCCTGCAACTCTAGGTTCGACATCCAATAAGGCATTCTTGCTATTGGTTTAGTCCCCAGTTTTAGGTCTATGGTAAATTTGAATTCCCTCTTAGGTGCCATCCCATGTAACTCCTTAGGGAAGAGGTTTGCAAATTCTCTCACCACCAGAAGGTGGTATAGAACTTCCTCTACACCCTTCTCATTTAACGTAAGGATCACATAAATCTTACATTCCTTGTGCATTCTCTTCTGTAGCTAGAAGGAAGAGATGAACCTCGGGGAAACTCCCTAGTTCTGACCTACAATCAGACATCTCTGTCCCTCATCATAAACGAAGCTAAAGCAATTCTCCTTACAGTCGAGTATCGCCTCAGGTGATTCCAACCAGTCCATACTGATCATGACTTCATAAGATCCTTAGATCATGACGTACATGTTGGCCCCGGTGAAAACTATCCTAGGTTAAGGATACAACCCGTAACCTTCCCTCCAACCTTTGTTTTGGCTCCCAAAACCATTTCTACAAGGATAAACTCATCCTGAACCATTTTCTTTACCTTAAATCTATATAGTGTTTCCCCAGAAATGAAACTCTCTATAGCACTTGGATATATCAAATACTAACGGTCTGGTCAACGACGATACCTGACATCTCAATAATAGTCGACTGGTGTTTTTCCTAATAGTTATTCACCACTGGATGAATCTAATGGGACTTTCCCAAATCTTCCATGGTAGTCGATCCAACTTATTCAGATTCTCTATTCCTCTCTACGAATCGTTCCTCAAATAGTTCCCATGACACATATTCAACTATCATGTCAACTGTGGTAGGATCATATTCCACCATAAAAGAGTGCTCCTCTTAAGTTGAAAGACCACCATGCAGACCTTCATGTTGGAGGTATAGTTGTAAAGTTCAAGCACCTCGCCTCATTATCCAACCATACCTCAGCGGATGCATCATTTGTGGCACCAAAGAACTCGAGAAAATTTGACCTTCTTGATTTTTCAGTGAATACTAACAGTACTAGTTGCGTGTGTTATGGAACCTTAGGGGTACAAGCACCCTGGCCTCATCTTAGTACATATGGTGAATCAAGGCATCTGACAATCCATGCAAGGACCTTATCAGACTATCATCATCCCTTACAACAATTGAATCCATCGCAAGGTCTTGTTATTCCCCCATAGAGTTTAGAGTCCAAGGGTATGGGAACTTCTGGAGGCATCACACCTCCTTCCATGACACCATGCTGTGAACCTATGTGGCATCCTCTAATCAAGATCACTACATGGACATGTTAAAGCTTTAGTTAGCACTAGGTTATTACTGAAGGGTTTACTGCAGTGGAAAGTATGGTGATCCATAGTCGTAGGTTTGAACCCGCTCTGATACCATATGTAACGACCCCAATTGTTATGACTACATGCGATGCAATGAATTTTTTTTTTTTTGTTTTTTTGAAGATGGAGGGAAACAACAAGAACAATTAAAAAATGCAACTTGATGATGAACACGACACATGTAGATCATAGGTTGGATTCACCATGGGAAATCATTTTAGAATACAACAAGCAAGGGGATTACAAATACCGTAGGAAAACACATGCAAGAAAGAAGATGGAAATGAAATATTCAACCCAACACAGAAAAATAGCATGTGCAAATTAAATTTAATTGCAAGTAACAACTTTAATAACATACCTTAGTCAAATGTGAAAGCTCCAAAGTTTTTATCCCGCACGTGCTCCATCTAGTTTCTACTTGCTAATCGATGTGACCTCAGCGATACGTCCTAGCCAATGCTAGGGGTATTCGTCTTCCCCCTAAGCCCCTCGAGTTGTAAAGGGGTCACACACACAATACCAGAGAATTGCTAGCACCCAATTTGCCTTGTAAGGTCGAGCTACCACTCGCTACCTGAGATGGGTATCCCAACTCCCTTAAGAGAAAGCTCAGTCAAGATAAAAATTCAGCAGTGTAAGGTTACACAAAAGTAGCAGACCTATACTTGATCCATATGGATATCAGTGGCCAACCACCTTTTCCAACTGGATCAAAACATTTTTCTGACAATTTTGACAATTTACTATTTTTAGCAGTTTTAACTTTCAGGGCCATTTTGAGGGCCTAAATGAAGGTTTTTCAAGATAAATATTCTCAAATATAGCCAAAGGAATGATTGAGCCCCCAAAATGAATCTCCTTGATGATACCTTTCCAATGGGCTATCAGACGCCTAAAACGGAGATCGTATGCAAAAATTACGACCCTGGGAAGTTGATATACTAACTTACCCAAATGGGGCCCACATGACTTTTGGTGCTTCATCTCCTAGGGTTAGTTTTTTGGATGTCTATGGTTTTTGGCATTCTTTCTTATTGTAAAAATTCATTTAGAGCCTCATTGTAACCTTCTCCTCAGAGATAAGTTGCCACCATTGCAGTAAGCTTGTTTCCACTGCATTTTATAGTTTTAGCTTATTTCATTATTGAATAGAAAACCAATTTTACTGCATCTCTGATATTTTTTGTTAATAATATGTATTCATTTCATTATTCTCATAAAATCTAGATCAATACTCGTCCTCCTCCATCCTTTTTATAGATTTTTTAACTAATTACTTTCCCAAATTCCCATTAAATTCCTTTTTCATTAATTTAATTAGGAATAACCTTCCCCGTACACATGTCACCCATCCCCTAGTTGCACCATAAAATTAATTTTATTAATTATTTAATTATTCCTATTTCCCTCACCCACCTAAAATCATTCCCCAAAACACTCCTTAGTGTCCCAATATTCCCTTACAAATATTAAATGACTTGCGCCTTAATTCCTAGTTGAGTTCATAAATAGCAAGATCCAAAGGGAAGATTCCTTACTAAGTCAGACATTCAACTTTTTTTTTATGTTTCCCCTTTTCCATTTTTAGCTAAAAATCAATTTAGAAAGTGTAGATAAAACAACCATTTACCCTTTTTCTTATTTAATTAAAAATTTATCTAGCAAGTGTAGATGAAACAACCATTAAAATTGACTTTAATAAACAATTTGAATTTCTTACCCCCTTCTTGTTACATGTTTATTTATTATTATTAATTTTTGTTGACCACATGCTCTACTTAGACCTAGGTTTAATTTCACTAGGTTAGGCAACATTTTCAATAGGGATTTTTTTTTTATATCTTATTTATCACATCATTCATTTTAAAGCTGTCTAGGTTTATTCACTTAACAGTTAAAATTGTGACATGCCCTTCAGGATGCACTACGTGCTGGAAGTGTGCCACCCACCTCCTTTCATTTTCCTTGCACAACTTTCCCTTCAAAACGCACTACGTTCTCCAAGGGTTCCACTCACCTTGTTCCCTTTTCCTTGCACAATGTGCCCTTCAGGACGCACTACATGCTCCAAGGGTGCCACTCACCTCTTGACTGACTTTGGTAGACATCAAAAGCCCCCAGAGTCAATACTCCCCCAGGTGATATTGTGGGAGACTAAGGGCCTCTAAGGAATAAGGCCCCCACCTTATTGTGTGCCCATTATAATCATCGTGAGAAATTGTCATAATCTACCCTCATGACATCGTGGATCTTCTCGAACTAGCCACGGTGGGAATGCTAGTGGGTTGTGGTAGGGTTTTTGTCCACACCTCTCCCTCAAGTCTTTGGTTGTCCTGTATGACCCCTCTACTCCACATGTGAGTCTGTTTGGTAAGATATTGTCAACCTGTATCCATCAACAAATCATGTCAACAACAATAATCAATCATCATAACATCTAATCATATGTACATGTGTCACATCAATAACATTGAAACCCAACAGTTCTCTCCCTGACTCAATCCAGAGTCCAAGGGTTTTCAATGATGCCTCTGCATCCTCAATGTCCAAAGTCTTGCACAATTAGGAGAACCCAATCAATAACACCTATCTATGTGAATACAGAAAAATTACATATCATCAATCCATAATGTCTCATAATCATAATTGAACGACCAATAGTATAATAATCTGGATCACTTTCCAGCAAGTGTCCTCAAATTTTAAGTTCACTCAGTGTGTGCAAGAGTGGGATGTTACATACAACCCCACTTTTTTTAAACTTCGTCTTGAAGTTTCACAATATATAAGTGATGAAATAAGGTGTATCAAATTATCGTAAGTCTATCTATAAAAAAAAAAATGAAAATTGTTGGTGCATATCATATGAAGCCTCCCATGTGGCCAAGTGCAGACTTGTTTTCCCACTGGACCTTGAACTGTCTATTGTTCGACGTCGTAGTTGTTGAATGTGATGGTACAGGATGTGATTGGCTCATTAGTGAGCGCACCCTCATCTGATACATGAAAGGTACTCAAGTCAACAACATGAGTAGGATCACTAACATAATGTCTCAAAACAGAGACATCAAAGACATCATGCATATGCCTCAAAGAATCAGGCAAGGCTAGTCAAATATGTCATGACCCTATCATTTCCATAATATCTTAGGATCCCCCGAACCTAGGAGAGATTTTAGCACCTTTCTTAACTTGATCAAACTCTTATGCGGTTTCACCCGCAAGAAGACTTGATCGCTAATCTTCATAACTACGATCGACATGATGCGCATCAACACAACTCTAATTTTGATCTTGTTCTTCCTTTATCTTTTGTCTTATATTTTGCATTGATATTCCAATTCTTGGATCGCTTCCAGTCCCATCAGGAAACTATCCTCAAGTTGATCCCATCTGAAAGGCTTCTAACGTGGTCACACGTAGAGAAACTTGAAAGGCACCATCTTAATGGTTCTTTGATAACTATTTTTATATGTGAATTATACCAATGGCAATAATTATTCCCAATTCTTCTGTTGGTCCATCACGTACATCCTTAAGATGTCCTATAAGATTTGGTTTGTTCATTCAGTCTGCCCATCTATCTTCAGGTGATACATAGTACTAAGCTTAATTTGGGTTGCCAAGGCCTCTTGGAAACTAGTCCAAAATTGTCTAGTAAACATCAATTTTTGATTAGATATAATCCTCCTAGGCACACCATGCATCCTCATGATATCACTGATGAAATATCTATCTAAGTCAGTTTCCTGATGCATCGCATGCACAAGAATAAAATCAACACTCTTCATCATAGTGTCAACTACCAAAAAAATCGAGTCATGTCTCCTTGTCGTCAATGGAAATCCATTGAAATGAACTCCAATTTCGATTCTGGAATAGTGTGTGGTTGTATAAATCCTATCGGATGTCTATATTCATCCTTCACCTGCTAACATTCTAGACATATTGCAAGGTAGTTGAGTATGTTTTCCTTTATTCCTTTCCATAAGAATAAATTTTTAAGGTGTTCCCTCATATTCATGATTCCAAGATGATTCATGTACACTTCTCTCTTAGCCTCATCTAGGATCACACTCCTCAACTTGTCATTGGGAGGTACGTAAATTCAACCTTTAAATCTCAATAATTTATCATTGTCCATACTAAATCCTTCAAATTTTGGTACCATCATTGTTTTTGGTTTGATAAAATCCTTGACCCCAGTGTACCAGTCATCATTTCGCTCTAAAGTGAGAATATTTTCATGTAGATTTGTATGAAGATAATTCACTGAATAGATGTGTGGTATCTACTCCACATGTCCACTACTCTGTTTATTGTTCCATTTATGTAAGTAATCTCAAAATCATACACGCTAAGTAATTCCGACCAACGTCGTTGTCGCGCATTCAAGTCACCTTGCATAAAGATGTTTTGTAGACCACAGTGGTCCATTTTCAGTTCGAATTCCCATCCAATAAGGTAGTGTCTCCAAACTCTCAAGGCATAAAAAATGGCTCACAAACTCCAAATCGTGCATTGCAAAATTCTCCTCATGCCTTGTCAACTTCCTCGAGTTGTATGTGACCACTCAATTGTCTTGCATCAAGACATTGCCTAATCCTTCCTTGCATACATTAGTGCATACCAAGAAGTCTGTGTCCATGTTAGGAACCTTTAGTTTTGGTTCCATTGTCAATATCTCCTTGAGCCCCAAAAATTCCTCTGCACATTTATCGGTCCAAACAAATTTTTTGTTCTTCTTCTGCAATTCTGTAATAAGATTTTCTATCTTTTAAAAAACCTCAATGAATCTTTGATAGTATCTCGCTAAACCCATGAAGATACACACTTTTGGGAGATTCTTCAGTGCAGGCAATTGCATAATATCCTTACCTTTGTTGGATCCATGACGATAACTTCGTCGGAGATGACATGCCCTAAGTAATGAATATTTGATTGATAAAATAAGCATTTAGACAATCTCCCATACAATGTGTTCTCTCGCAAACATTGTAGTACCAAGCACAAGTGTTCTTCGTGATCTTCCATCACCCGAGAGTAAATAAAAATATCATCAATGAATACTTGGATGAACTTGTCTAAGTACTTATGGAACAACTCATTCATTAAACTCAGAAATACCGTGGGGGCATTCATCAGTCCAAAAGGAAAAATAGTAAACTCACAATTTCCAAACCTCATCTTAAAGGTGGTCGTAGGGATGTCATCCTCCTTGATCTGTAGCTGGTGATCCCCTGATCTCAAGTCAATATTTGAAAACACCATCGCACCCTTCATATGATCAAACATATTATCAATCCTTGGAAACAGATATTGATTCTTTATTGTTTCCTTGTTGAATTGACGATAGTCAATGTAGTGTCTCCATGACCCATCCTTATTCTGTATGAATATAAATAGTGCACCCCATGGTGACATACTTCGATGTATATTTCCCAGGTACAACAAATCCTTCACTTTCATTCTCAACTCTTGTAACTTTAGGGTCGACATCCGATAAGTAATTCTTGCTATTGTTTCAGTCTCTGGTATTAGGTTTATGGTAAATTCCAATTCCCTCTCAGGTGGCATCCCAGGTAACTCCTCAGGGAAGAATTTCTCAAACTCTCTCACCATCAGAAGGTGTTCTAGACCTTCCACAACACCCTTCTCATTTAACGCAAGGATCACATAAATCTTACATCCCTTATGCATGCTCTTCCATAGTTGCAAGGAAGAGATGAAACTCATGGAAGTGCCCTGGTTCTGACTTACAATCACACATCTTTTTCCCTTATCATAGACCAAGATAAACAATTTCTCCTTACAGTCGGGTATCGCCTCAAGCGATTCCAACCAGTCCATACCGATCATGATGTCATAAGATCCTAAGATCATGATGTACAGGTTGGCCCTGGTGAAAAATATCCCAAGTTAAGGCTACAACCCGTAACCTTCCGTCCAACCTTTTTTTTGGCTCCTAAAACTATTTCTACAAGGCTAAACTCATCCCGAATGATTTCCTTTAAATTAGTTCTATATAGTGTTTCCCTAGAAATGAAACTCTCTATAGCACCTGGATATATCAAATACTAATGGTCTGGTCGGCAACAGTACCTGTCGTCTCAATCACAATTGAGTGGTGTTCTTCCTGACAATTATTCATCATTAGATGAATCTGATGGGACTTACCCAAATCTCCCATGGTAGTTGGTCTAGCTGATCCAGATGCTCTATTCCTCTCCTGGAACTGTTTCTCGAATAGTGCCCATGACACGTCTTTGACTATCATTTTCAACTATGGTAGGAGCATATTCCACCATGTGGACCTTCATGTTGGAGGTATATTCATGAAGTTCAAGAACCTAGCCATATTATCCAACCATGCCTCGGTGGCTACACTATTCATGGAATGAAATAACTCGAGAAAATTTGACCTTCTTGAGTTCACGGTGAATACTAATGGTACTAGCTGGGCTTGCTATGGACCCTTAGAGGTACAAGTTCCCTAGCCTCATCTCAGTACAGATGGTGAATCAAGGCCTCTACCAGTCTATGGAAGGACCTTATCAGACCATCATCATCCCTTACAAAAATTGACTCCATTCCAAGGGCTTGTTCTTCACCCATAAGGGTTAGACTCTGAGGGTATGGGAACTTTTGGAGGAATCACACCTCCTTTCATGACACCATGCTCCGAACCTTTGTGGAATCATCTAATCAATATAACTACATGGACACGTTAAAGTTTTAATTAGTGCTAGGTTATTGCTCAAGGGTTTACTGCAGTTGAAATCATGGTGATCCACAGTCACAGGGTTGAACCTGCTCAGATACCATATGTAACCACCCCAATTGTTAAGACTACATCCAATGCAATGCAAAATATTTTTTGTTTTAAAGATGGAAGGAAACAACCACAATAGTTAAAAAATGCATCTTGATGATGAACATGACACATGCAGATCATAGGTTTGGTTCACCATGGGAAATTAATTCAGAATACAATGAGCAAGGGGATTACAAATAGCGTAGGAAAAAACATGCAAAAAAGCACATGGCAATGAAATATTCAACCCAACATAGAAAAATAGCATGTGTAACTTAAATTTAATTGCATGTAACAACTTTAATAATGTACCTCAGCCAAATGTGAATGCTCCAAAGTTGTTATCCCGCATGTGCTCCATCCATATCCCTCTTTCTATCCAATGTGACCTCATCGGTACCTCCCAACCAATTCTAGGGGTAATCTTCTTTCCCCTAAGCCCCTCCAGCTGCAAAGGGGCCACACACACAATACCAGAGAATTTCTAGCACCCATCTTGCCTCACAAGGTCAAGCTACCACTCTTTACTCAAGATGGGTATCCCAACTCCCACAAGAGAAAGCTCAATCAAGATAAAAATTCAACAGTGTAATGTTACACAAAAAGATCATACCCATACTCCTCCTCCTCCATCCTTTTTATAGAGTTTTTAAATAATTAGTTTCCAAACTTCCCATTAAATTCCCTTTTCATTAATTTAATTAGGAATAAACTTCCCCATACACATGTCACCCATCCCCTAGTTGCACCATAAAATTAATTTTATTAATTATTTAATTAGTCCTATTTCCCTCACCCACCTAAAATCATTCCTAAAAATGCTCCTTGGTGTCCCAATATTCCCTTACAAATATTAAATGAATTATGCCTTACTTAATTCCTAGTTGAGTTCATAAATAAGAAGTTCCCAAGGGAATATTCCTTACTAAGTTAGACATTCAACATTTTCTTTATGTTTCCCCTTTTTTCCTTAAATTTACTATTTCTTTTAAGTTTCCCTATTTTTCCTTTTTAGCTAGAAATTAATTTAGCAAGTGTAAATAAAACAATCATTTACACTTTTTCTTATTTAATTAAAAATTAATTTAGCAAATGTAGATGAAACAACCATTAAAATTGAATTTAATAAATAATTTGAATTTCTTACCCCCCTTCTTGTTACATGTTTATTTAATAATATTATTTTTTTGACCACATGTTCTACTCAGACCTAGGTTTAATTTCACTAGGTTGGGCGACATTTTCATTAGGGAAAATTTCTTTTTAAATATTATTTATCACATCATTCATTTTAAGGTCGACTAGGTTTATTTGGTTAATAGTTAAAATCATGATATGCCCTTCAGGACGCACTACGTGCTGCAAGGGTGTCACTTGCCTCCTTTCATTTTCCTTGCATAACGTTCCCTTCAGGACGCACTATGTTCTCCAAGGGTGCCACTTGCCTTGTTCCCTTTTCCTTTAACGATGTTCCCTTCAAGATGCACTACATGCTCCAAGGGTGCCACTTGCCTCTTGACTGACTTTGGTTGACATAAAAAAAACCCATAGTCAATACTCCCCGAGGTGATCTTGTGGGAGACTAAGGGCCTCTAAGGAATAATCCCCTTACCTTATTGTGTGCCCATTAGAATCATCATGACAGACTATCACAGTCTTCCCTCATGACATTGTGGGTCTTATCTAACTAGGTAATCGTTAAACTACAGTTTGAGCCATGGAGGGAATGCTAGTGGGATGTGGTAGGGTTGTTGTTCACACCTCTCCCTCAACTATCCGGTCGTCCTGCATGACCCCTCTACTCCACATGAGAGTCGGTTTGGTAATCTATCGTCAACTTGTATCCATCAACGAATCATGTCAGCAACAATAATCAATCACCACAACATCTAATCATATGTACATGTGTCACATCAATAAAATTCAAACCCAACAGTTCTCTCCCTGACTCAATCCAGAGTCCAAGGGTTTTCATCGATGCCTCTACATCCAAAATGTCCAAAGTCCTGCACAATCAGGAGAATGAAATCAATAACACCTATCTATGTGAATAAAAAAAAATAACATATTGTCAATCCATAATGTCTCATAATCACAATCGAACGACCAATAGTATAATAATCCAAACCACTTTCCAGCAAGTGTCCTCAAAGATTAAGTTCACTCAATGCATGCCAGAGAAGGATGTTACATACACTCCCACTTGTTTTAAACTTCGTCCTAATGTTTCACAGTAAATAGGTTTCGAAATAAGGTGTATCAAATTATCATAAGTCTATCTATCAAAAAAAATGTAAAGTGTTGGTGCATATCATATGCATCCTCTCAGGTCACCGAGTGCAAACTAGTTGTCCCACTAGACCTTGAACTGATTTAATATTCAACATCGTAGTTTTAGAATGTGATGGTACATGATGTAGATTGGCTCAGTCGTGAGAACACCCTCAACTGATACATGCATGGTACTCAAGTCAACAACATGAATAGTATCACTAACATAATGTCTCAAAACAGAGACATCAAAGACATCATGTGCATGCCTCAAAGAATCAAGCAAGGCTAGTCAAATATGTTGTGACACTCTCCTTTCCAAAATCTCTTAGGATCTCCTGAACCTAGGAGAGAGTTTAGCACCTTTCCAAACTTGATCAAACTCTTATGCGTTTTCACCCACAAGAAGACTTCATCACCAATCTTCATAACTACGATTGACATGATGCGCATCGATATAACTCTATTGTTGATTGTGATCTTCCTTGATCTTGTGTCTTATAGTTTGCATTGATACTCCATTTCTTGGATCACTTCTAGTCCCACCACGACACTGTCCTCAAGTTGATCCCAACTCAAAGGCATCTGACATGGTCACATGGAAAGAAACTCAAAAGGCACCGTCTTAATGTTTCTTTGATAACTATTGTTATATAGGAATTCTACCACTGGAAATAATTCTTCCCAATTCTTCCTGTAAGATTTGGTTTGTTCATTTGGTCTGCCCATCGGTCTTCGGGTGATACGCATTAATAAGGTTACGTTGGGTTCCCAAGGCCTCTTGGAAACTAGTCCAAAATCATCCAGTAAACATCGATCCTCGATCAGATATAATCCTCTTAGGAATGCCATGTAGCATCATGATATCATTGATGAAATCTCTAGCTAAGTTGAGTGACTGATACATTGTACACACAAGAATAGAATCAACACTCTTCGTTAGAGTGTCGACTACCACAAATATTGAGTCATGTCTCCTTGTCATCAATGGAAATACAATAATGAAATCCATCCAAATGACCTCCCATTTCAATTCTGGAATAGCGTTTTGTTGTATTAATCCTGTCAGATGTCTATGTTCATCCTTCACTTACTGAAATTCTAGACATATTGCAAGGTAGTTGACTATGTTTTCTTTCATTCCTTTCCAGAAGAATAAGTTTTTAAGGTCTTCCCTCATATCCGTGATTCTATTATGATCCATGTACACTTCTCTCTGAGCCTCATCTATGATCACACTCCTCAACTCGTCAATGGGAGGTACATAAATTCAACCTTTAAATCTCATTAATTTGTTGTTGTCCATACTAAATCCTTCAAATTTTGGTACCATCATTGTGTTTGCTCTGATAAAATCCTTGACCTCTTTGTACTAGTCATCATTGTGCTCCAAAGTGAGAATATTTTGATGTATATTTTTCTAAATATAATTCACTGAAAAAATGTGTGGTCTCTACTCAACACATCTTCTAGTCTTTTCACTATTCCATTTATGTAAGTAATCTCAAAATCATACTCGCTAAGCAATTCTGACCAACGTCATTGTCACGCATTCAAGTCGCCTTGCATAAAGATTTTTTGTAGACCACAGTGGTCCATTTTTAGTTTGAATTCCCCTCCAATAGGGTAGTGTCTCAAAACTCTCAAGGCATAAACAATGGCTAACAAACTCTAAATCATGCATTGCATAGTTCTTCTCATGCCTTGTCAACTTTCTCGAGATGTACGTGATCAGTCGACTGTCTTGCATCAAGACTTCACCTAAGCCTTCCTTGGATACATTAGTGCATACCAAGAATTCCACATCCATGTTAGGGACCTTTAGTTTCAGTGCCATTCTCAACAACTTCTTGAGCCCCAAAAATTCCTCTACACATTTCTCGGTCCAAACAAAATTCTTGTTCTTCTTCTGCAATTTCATAATCAGATTTTTTATCTTTGTAAAACCCTTGACGAATATTCGATATTATCTAGATAAACCCATGAAGATACATGTAAGGGGCCGAATTAAATAAACAACCATTTAATTTACAACATAACAGTCAAATTCAAGAAATTTCTATAATTTAGCACATTCGTCTACAAATTTATCAATTATAATAAAATTTTATAAGAGATTAAAACAATGCATAAGTTGAAATAATACCTGAACCTGATGCTAATAATCCTTCGTTTGTCTACTGCTTTCCTCCTTGACTGCTTCTGCAAAACACTGCCCAAAACCTAGTTCCTCCCTGCCAACTAGGTAACTCCCTAGCTCCAAGATATCATAAGGATATCCTGGCCCCTGTGCCCAAAACCTCCAGCAACGTCGGTGCACTGATACAATCGTACTCCATAATTTCACTTCTCTCTGCAAATCCAGAACTCCCAAAACCCATCCCCCAACCTCTCATCGAATGACCTCCCCTCCACCTCCTTCCCCTCCATATTCCTCCTTTCACCGACTCCCCACCCCATTTACTCCCTACCGAACTCATTTATTACCTCCTTATCCTTTCTCGTTAATGCCCCTTATCCACTTTATTTAATATCTTATCCCTTGTAGTTAATATGTTATCCCTTATCGGGTATGTAACTTAATTTAATAATATAATTTATTATCCACCTTTTATTTATTTACCTTATTAATTAATGAGTTAATTAATACTTAATTTAATCATTGACAATCATGAATAACTAATTAATAATAAATAATTAGTTAATTTTATTTTAAGAAATAAATATAGTTTAGCTAATCTTTTAGGACAGTTATATTATTAAACTAAGTATAATTAATAATCATATACATCTATTTAAGCAGGGTCGTTACATACACCCACCCTTCAGGAAACTTCATCCCGAAGTTAAGGTATATTATGGTACAAAGGACAAGAAACATGGTTCACACATTCATAACAATTAACCGACATTATTAGTAAGTAAGTCAAGAAAACTCATACATACTAGTGTATATGTACAAGAAATTCATGTGTAGCTAGTACATGCAAATCTCATGCATGTACTAATAATCAAAACTGTCATCCTTTAGTAATTTATGTATGCATCCAATCCAGTCAACAAGACTAGTATTTTATAGAAGACAACAAACCAACCAATTGTTTGAGAAATCCTTTAATTACTATTATCGGGTTTGACAATGTTATTTTAAACAACCGTGGTTTAGTTACGTAATAATGAATATTCATATATACTCATTTCCCTTTTTTTTTTTTGGAAGGAAAAACATTAACTTCCACCACAAGACAGATCTCCATACTTTCTCAACTATTACTACTCATCCTTCCTGCCTAACCTACTTCCATCTCCATTCCTATCCATCCTCTCCTAGACTATCTTGGAGCATCAACTATATTGACCTAACTCCAAATAGAACTCATAAGTGGAAGTGTCTCTATCTCAACCAAAATTCCCTAGTAGGCATCTGATAGTCATCATCACACGTCTTGGGGAGTGTGAACTAACACTGTCCTCCCATGACTTCAGGTTTCAGAGGATACACGGTGGGAAATGCCTCCACCCCTCCTAATCATAACTAGGGTCAACACCCTACAATGGAGGATACACGGTGGGAAATGCCTCCACCCCTCCTAATAGGACTAGGGTCCACACCCTACAATGGAATATAAAATAACACCATGTTGTTGGAGGTTTGTCATCGTTTATTCGGTTTTGGG
Source organism: Picea engelmannii (assembly GCA_009831015.1). Lineage (NCBI taxonomy): Eukaryota > Viridiplantae > Streptophyta > Pinopsida > Pinales > Pinaceae > Picea > Picea engelmannii. The sequence continues at coordinate 20,582 of ML846630.1, forward strand.
CAGTGTCATCACCTGAAATCATGCACTGATCCACATATCATAGAAATGCATCCAAACCAATATAAATTTCACATACAATATTCATACCATAATGTTTCTCGGTTAGAGGTCCTAATATCCACTTTCATCATCACTATCCCTTGGCTATTTCATATCCCATAACCTACAGATTAGTCTATAACACAAACTCGTACATTTCCATGCATTATCATCATGTAATTGCATACTAGCATCGTTTCAATTTGGTATCCCTATACGAATAAGTTAACATCAAATTTTTTCAATTAGAAATAGATCTCATAATATCCCATAATTCAATTTCGACACCCATTCACAAGATTATCATTTACCCAAAATATATTGCATCATATCCAACATCATTCTAATAGTATTTTAAATATTCATAAAATTCTTCACTCTCACAATGTGTCACATCATATACATCATCATCAATGACATTTAAACATTCATAAAATTTACATGCACGTAGTAGATCGCATCATATACATCATCATCAAATAACATTTAAACATTCAGAAAATTTACATGCACGTAGTAGATCGCATCATATACATCATCATCAAATAACATTTAAACATTCAGAAAATTTACATGCACGTAGTAGATCGCATCATATACATCATCATCAAATAACATTTAAACATTTATAAAAGTTCATAAAGTTTTGAGTGTATCACTTAATAGTTTCAGTGTGACTTAGTAAATAAAGTATATAGGCCTTAGGTGATCCTTGTTGTCTAAGTAAAAAGGTTGTGTTACATACACCCCACCTTCGACAAACATGTTCTCGAGGTGGTCAAAATAGTGAGGGATAGTCTCGCCGTAGTGTCTCAGCGTCTTCCCAAGTAGCAGATCCTGGACTATACTTGTCCCACTAGACCTTAACTTGGTCTACCAGACGGTTCCTGAGCTGTCGGGCTCTACGGTCCAATATGCGTAATGGTTCTACCATGAGGGTTCCCACGTTCGATACCTACAATTCATTCCAATTTAGTTTATGTGATTCATCAGCAACATAATGACGTAAAACAGATACATGAAATACATTATGAGTTTTATGCAATTTGGGTGGCAGTACGAGACGATAGGCAACGGGTCCAATTTTCTCTTGCATCCTGAATGGTCCTATAAACCGAGGTGACAACTTTGTCCCCTTCCCGAACCATATGGTACTCTTATTAGGCCTGATATGAAGGAAAACCTGGTCCCCCACTTTATAAATTTGGTCGATCCGGTGTGCATCTGCATAGTTTTTCTGCCTATCCTGTGCTTCCTTTAATCTCTGCCTAATCTAAATTACCTATTCCTCCATTTCTTGAATCAATTCTGGCCCAACTATTACTGGGTCTTCTAGTCTATCCCAACTCAATGGCGTTCTGCATGGCCTCCCATACAAAGCTTTGTAGGGTGGCATTCTGATGGAGCTATGATAACTGTTATTGTAGGAAAACTCTACCAAAGGTAGGTACTTCTCCCACTGGGTTTGATTATCCATTACATACATCCTAATCATGTCTTCCATGACTTGATTTACTCTCTCAGTCTGCCCATCTGTTTCAAGATGATAAGCTATGCTTAAGTTCAACTGAGTCCCCAATGTTGACTGTAAACTTGTCCAAAACCTAGAAGTGAATCTGGAGCCCCTATCTGAAATGATCTTCTTAGGTATCCCATGCAAACAGATAACCTCACTTATAAACACACGTGCCACATCAGTGACATCGTAAGTGCCTCTAATAGGAATGAAATGAGAACTCTTCATTAACTTATCCACTATCACAAGAATGGCATTGTGTCTATGGGATGTGAGTGGAAACCCCACAACAAAATCCATAGAGATGACTTCCCATTTGGACAGAGGAACATCATGTGGTTGTAGGAGGCCTACCGGGTGATGGTGGTTGGCTTTCACCTGTTGACACTCTATGAATTTGATGATGAAAAGGACTACATCGCGCTTCATGCCTACCCAAAAGAAGAACTTCTTCATATCTGCATACATCTTCTTCACTCCCGGATGTGCACAATAAAGTGATCTATGGGCTTCCTTCAGTATGATGCTTAGAATATCCCCATTCTCTGGAATGTAAATCCTTCCTCAATATCTTAACAGTACATCTGTTTCCAGACTATATCCTTCATATTTTGGATCTAACTACCTCTTTCTCTGGAGGTTTGAAGTAACCTTTAAATACTAACTATCTTCTAGGAGTTGTGTCAACACATGTTCCTTTAGATTGACCCTTAAGGTTACCAAGGAGAAGATACGTGGTCTCCTACTCAAGGCATCTGCGACCACATTTTCCTTTCCCTTGATGCACAAAATACCAAAATTGTACTCACTCATAAACTCACTCCATCACCTTTGTCTGGCATTTAGATCTCTTTGAGTGAAGAGATGTTTCAAACTTTGATGCTCCATTTTGAGCTCAAAGTTTCACCCAACAAGATAGTGCCTCCAAAGTTTTAGAGCTAGCATTACAGCTGCTAACTCTAAATCATGAGTCATGTATAACTCTTTGTGCTTCTTCAAATTTCTTGACGCATAAGCTATCACTCCTCCATCCTACATTAGCACGACCCCCAACCCTTGCTTCGATGCATCCGTGCAGATCGTGAAGTCCTTTTCCATATCCGACACTCATAGAATTGGCACACTATTTAGTAACCTCTTAAGATCAATGAATGCACTATCACATTCCTCTGTCCATTCATATCTGACACCCTTGCATTAAAAAGTGGTGATTGGGTTCTGTATTTTTCAGAATCCTTCCACAAATCTCCGGTAATAACCTACTAGCCCCATGAAGCTATTCACCTCATGGGCATTTTTCGGTACTGGCCACTCCATAATGGCCTTTACCTTTTATGGGTCCACAAATATTCCTTCACCGAAAATGATATGACCCAAATAGTGGATCTCTTTATGGAAGAAGGAACACTTCGATAACTTCCCATACAATTTGTTCTCTCTAAGGAAGGACAACACTATTCCCAAGTGTTCCTCTTGTTCTCTTTCATTTTTGGAATAGATGAGAATGTCATCTAAAAAGACTTGTACAAAATGGTCTAAGTACTTCCGGAATATGCCATTCATGAGGTTCATGAATACTTCTAGCGTATTAGTCAATCCAAAGGGTACTACAACAAACTCGTAATGTCCAAAACGAGTTCGAAAGGGATTTTTTGGGATATCACCTTCCTTAATCCTTAACTGATGATACCCTGATTGAAAATCAATCTTTGAGAATACCGCTGTCCCTTTCATTTGATCGAAGAGGTCATCTATCCGCGACATCAGGTACCTATTTTTCATTGTAGTACGGTTCAAGTCCCTGTAGTCTATACACAGTCATAAGGATCCATCCTTCTTCTTTACAAAAATTACTGGTGCGCCCCAAGGTGACACACTAGGCCTTATTATCCCTAAGTCCAGTAACTCTTTCAACTGCATTTGAAATTCACAAAGTTCTAGAGCTGTCATCCGATATGGAGTCTTGGATATTGGTTCTACACCAGGTTTTAGCTCAATGGTAAAATCCAGCTCTCTCTTAGGAGGTAACCCTGGTAACTTGTTCAGAAAAACATCTTGAAATTCTGACAATACCCGGTACTGATCCAATGAGGGTCCCTTCATTTCATTCACTGCTTCCACTACATAAAGTCGACACCCTTGTCTCAAGCATTGCTGAACCTTCATAGTTGATATAAAGCGTAACGAAACTTTTCTCTGTACACCCTATATCTCTACTGGTCTTCCTTCATCATCGACACAAAGCACCCTCTTTGAAAAACAATCTACCAGAGCTCGATGAGATACTAACCAATCCATTCCAATGATTAGGTCATATGCCCTGATAGCAGTGACGTATACCTTCAACTTGGTAGTACACACTCCCAGGTCTACTATACAAATATCAACACTAGGTCCTACCGCTTGTTTTTCCCCCGAAGCCATCTTGACTTGTTTAAAGTCATCGTGCTCGTAGGCTGCCAACCCACTCTTTTCTAATGCATATGGTGAAATGAAACTATCTGTCGCACCAGAATCAAACAAAATCTTAACATTGATATGATTTAGCGTACCTGATGACTCCACCACCATGGATTGATGTTTTTCCTTACGATTATTAACCACTACATAAATCTGGTGGCTGCTACTTGCTCTCCCCATCGGTGCCTTTCCTTCTCTATGTACGAACCTTGATTGTAACTCTGGGTAGTTGTGTTGGTAATGGGGTCCTTCGCACCTCTAACAGGTAACATGAGATTGAGCATGTGCACTGTTACGTGACTATCTCTAAAATGAGTTCCTTCCCTTGGAACTCCTACCCCTACTTGTTGTTCCTTGAGATGGTCATGGACCTGTCTGCATTGCTGGCGATGTACGAGATGTTGCACTCACTACCATTGAAATCCCTGTAGCTACTATCCTTAGCGCAACTCTGTTACCATATGGTGGTGGCCTTGAGCCCCCTCCCCTAGGAAATGTCCTCAGGGCCTTCCCTACGAATCCCGGGTGATGCAGAAATGTCAGTCTTGTACCCCCGGTTAAGTTCATGTGTTCTTCCATGTAACGCACATTTTCCACCGCCTCCACTATTGAAGACGGTTTCCACATCGACACCATAGCTCTTATCTTAGGGTTCAATCCATAAACTAAGCGCTCTGCCTGTCATTTTTCGTTATCCATATACAACACATATTTGACCAGTTCCATAAACCTGATCTCATATTCTTCTACAGTTCTATTTCCCTATACTAAGGCATGAAATGCCCCTACCTGTTGTTCCTTGTAGTATGCTGGTAGATATTTCCTTTGGAACCTCTCCTCGAAAAGTTCCCAAGATACTGTGTCTCGGGTAAGGTGCAGTTGTCTTTCAAGGTTGCCCCACCAGTTCAAGGCGTTGTCTCTTAATTGAAAAATGGTGATCTTTGCCTTTGAGTTGGATGCATAGTCCCTTAGGGAAAAACACCTTGTCATGCCTTCCAACCATGCTTCTACACGTTCACTAGATCAACCCCCAACAAACTCTGGAAGTTTGATCTTCTACAATTCCCACGTGATGTCTTCAGGTGGAGGTCCTCCCCCTGAATCCCTTGATGCTTCTGGATTACCCATTCCATACGGTGGGGGTTCCACTTTAGTCCCTTCCAGTTGTCACCCCTTTAAAGTCTTGTTGATGGCTTCCAATGAATGTAGTATGAGGGCTAGTTCAGGCAATGGTGGTGGTGGCACTGGTGGTGTTGGCAGTGCTTGCGATGATGCTCCCCTGCCTTGATTCCCTCAAGTCCTGACCATCCTGTATGCTTTGACCTGCATCAACCAAAGTTGTCAGGGTGAGTTCCAGGATGTTTCAAATTGGTTCTACTCAAACTAGAAATAGGGTTAGGCGTAAGTTTTCTTTACTTGTCTGTAAATAAACATTGATCCATTAGGGGATTGGCTAGGTTAGGGTTAGGGTTAAGCGTCTAAGCTTGATTTATTCACCCCTACAAAAATAAATATTGGTTCCCTTGCCCTGTAGCTACGCTAGCCTTATGCCTTACTTGCCACTTCCTATGCTTACTCTCCTAGTGTATATGCCACCTCCTTCCCTCTTGTCCTAGTCTAATCCCTTTTTAACTTTTCGCTTACAACTTGAATAAAGTGACTTCCGACCTTGTGTTTATTAATTTACGCCGAGAGGCATACACCTATTGAGAATGGGCACAATTAATGATCTTTTAATCTTATTTAACCTTAAACAATTATCTGATGGCTATGGATTGAAGATGCTGTCATATTCTTAGTTGTCCTCCAAAATCAATGGGTCAGATTTACTGTTCATAACTTTCCTACATTTATCAAGGCATCCATTAACATGTTTACTTTTTAACATTTACCTAATCACATAAAAAAAATGTTGTAAGGTTATATAATTACCACATTTAATGATTAAATAGGATTAAACCGCAGCATCTAAACAATTATCCCCAACTTCCAGCCCCATTCTGGCATTCACAGGCGCTATGTACCTTTTGGAATTAGTGTTCTTCTTAAGACACTTTTCTTGGTGGGTGGTCTTGGGTATGACAATTAAAGTATTTATAAGTGAAATTATTTGTAAAAGTCACATCATGTCGTGCGTTGGTATGGTGGACTTTGTAAAGACTTGACCGGTGGGGAGGTTCGGGGTTCAAGTCCCACAGACTCCATTTAAATTTATACTTAGCCCTTTATTATTTAAATTTAAACTCATAATTATATATATATATATATATATATATATATATATATATTTAAAAAAAAAAATTAAAATTTTACGCAAGCATATTATTACTTTTAAATAAATTATTACAACTAAAAATTAATATATATATAAAAAATGATAATTTAATTATTAAAAAGGCTTATTAATACTTTTAAACAAATTATTAAAACTAAACATTAATATATATAAAAACATTTGTGGCATTCGCTAGCAGCCATTAAGGTCGGGCTTCTGGCATGAGGCCCATGTGCCTGGCCTCCAACTCTCAATACCAAAACCTAAGCTCACCTCTTTCCTCGGCTCGACATTCTACTTCTTTTGGAATTCTACTTTGTTGCCTCCTTCATTCTCCTAGTCTGTCAGGGCTGTTATTCAAGAGCTTAAATCACAAGGGTTTAGAAAGCAGGCCATGGCTACGGAGATCCTCACACTTCTGGTAGATGTTTTGGCTGCCAAAAATGGTCAAACCAATCCCTCTTTAGCAGGCTAATGATATTCGATCAAGTGATGGTGATGGGGCTTACTGCTCTAAAAATTCTAGCAGGCATGTTGACATCAAAAACCTCAACAAAAAATGAGAAGTCAATCTATAAGGCTCTTGAAAAGGGTGAAGGGGAGATTAAGGTTTTGTATGTGACACCAGAGAAGATATCAAAGAGTAAGCAATTTATGTCAAACTTGAAAAATGCAACCATGCAGGCCACCTTTCTTTGATAGCAACTGATGTAAGTATTCAGAACAAGACACTCAAATACTATATTTTAATTTTTGAATTTCATTTTAATGTTCTTCTATTTCTTGGCATCACACCTTGCTACCCTTAGGGTTTACTCTTCTACATAATCACTTCTCAGATGGTGTGTAGGTATAGGTGGTATTTGGCATTTGTCTGTTCTGTCCACCTTATGGTTTCTTTCGCATGGTTACAAGCTCTGGATATGAAGGATGTATGGGTTTTGACGGGAACCCTTTCTATCCAGTTGTGTCAGGAAGATATGCATGAGCGATAAAGTCCATGTCTGTGAAAGTGTATTATAGATTTGTCATGGAATCTGGATGTAACTTGTTTTTTTTTTTGCCAGATTCCTGTAGAACATCAAAGTTTCACTAATATTTATGCCAAGTTTTTCCGGCGTTCAAGGTTCATGTATTTTGAGTTCATCTCCTCTTCAATATGTTTTTGTGTGTGGCTTCTTCTACGTGGTCCTGTATATGTATATCAGCCTCGATCAATCACTGTCATCGTGGTCCTCCCTTTG
>ML846631.1:8429-19074 GCA_009831015.1 Picea engelmannii
GGGTATTAAGGAGCATGCTTATATCTATGGCCAGAAAATAAGCACGAAGATCAACGATTCATAATGGATTTCGGACCCCCCCTGGTGTTCTTCTTTTAACCAAGGGGGGGGGGGTCCGGAATGAATATTCCTTTCGGCGGGCCCCTTGTTACATGTGGCATTGTCCTATTGGTCCAGAAGTCCCATCCCCCACATGTTGCCTGACATCCCGTCTCCCCTGGACGTCATCCTCCACTGAGTCCACTTGATCCACTTGCTCCCGGGGTCGTGTCACTTCCCATAACTTCTGTCAGTCCATGTTGTTAGTACCATAACCCCCTTCACTCATGAACAACCTCCTTTGGCGACTTTTACCCCCAATCACAAACCTCCACGTCAGTCGTCCGTATACTTTGGTCACCGTCACCTGCCATATCACCCCAAGTGGCCCGTTGTCCATTAATAACTGGATAATATGCCCATTGTCATGCTGACCATTTTCCTGCATCCAACCGACCCCAGTTTTGAATAAAACTACCGTTATGCCCTTTTCATTCGTTATTCATCCCTCACGCCAGAATCATCCATCGCGCCAGAAAACTTACCTATTATTCCTCCATTGCTTCCGCATCGCCTTCACCTACAGTCCAGTTGACCCCACTAATGTATTGTTTATTTGTAGGTACAGTTGCTGAAATGGTGTCAAATCCCAGACAAGCGGAAGAAGAAGAAAATACTTTTCTTCCTCCTCCTGTTGACCTGGATAAAATTCCCTTGGTCGATAAAGATCATTTGATAGCGGATACTATCTGTATTTTCTACATTTATGATCTGCAGTCATGGCTCCGGGAGGTGTTCCTGGACCAAAGTGACGAAATTGGACTCTGGGAGTCCAATTTGCCCCTGTATATCTTTCCCCAGATTCATCATTTCCTAGAATTCGCCCTCAAATGCCAATCCCATTACATCCCCGACTAGAAATCCATCGTTTCTTCATCTAGAGACGTCCTCTTCTTCATCACCCCTGAAGATATTGACCAGATGATGAAAATTACCCGTGCTGAATCTGCGTCCCCATTCAATTTGGAAATCCTCACTGAGCTATATCAGAAAATGAAATTCCCTCAGAGAGCTCAGATCTTCGAACTTTTTCTCCCCACTTCCACTCCACTCCCTTCCACCAATCCCCCTTACCCTTCCTCTATGTTCTCTACCAAAGGAAATCAAATCATTTCTTCCCTTTGTGCCTTGCTTGGGTACTATACTGACCAATGGGTAGATGAGCCCATCCTGGGTTTTCTGTCCATTTTCTCAAATGATGAACAACCCACCATGCAGTTCGACTACAGCACCTTCTTGGCTAATAATATCCATGAACAATTTGTGAATTTCACCACAGAAGGCATGTTTAGATATTACTCCATTCTGGCTTACATGTTCGTCTACTTTCAAGCCGACAGGTTCAGTTTCTCCATGCAGAAGATGGATGCCGACGGGAGGCCCCAGCCAGTCACAGCGTGGAATTCTCTTCTGAAACATAACTCTGTTGAATACGACTTCAAAGCGTTCATTGATCAATTTTACCACCCTGTGGTAAGTATGTTGAGTGGCAGGCCTGAGCCACGAATAAATGAAGAGGTCCAGAGAATTCTACATCTCTCGGAAGACGCAAAGACAGGAGACTGGTACATGTATCAGAATCATACTGAGATCCAAGTTTACGGGTGCGAATTGGCACCCTACAAGCTGCCGAGATATGTACCGGTAAGAATTTTTTCATTAGAATATATTAGGTAGTTAATGAATTCAGATGACATTCATTTTGTTTCCCTGAAGAAAAAACAGCAATTGAGAATCAAGGGGCAGATTGGTTATTTCATCACAATAGCCGAGGCGCAGGGGAAGAAGCGAACATAATGTTAAAGGAGATGAAACTCTTTACAAGTTTCACCTGGCACTATGATCCCTATGGGATCATTTCTGAAATGAGAGTGAAAAATAAGAATGTCCCATATGCGCACGAGTCCAAGCCAGAGATTGAGAAATTTGCAAATCAAACAGTTTGGATGCCAGATACTTTGATGGATGTGGAACAGCAAGTTGAAGTGGAACAACAAGTGCCCTCAATGAGTGTGCCACCCACTACCATACCCCAGAAGTTCCGCAAACAGTTGTATCGAGTCATCAAGCAGTTTTGATTAGTTAATTTAGTTAGACTAAAAATAGAATGAGCACGTCTTGATCAGTTATGACAGGAACGTTTTTATTTTGAATTATAAATACTTCATCTTTCGAAGTATTGGGGGTTGATTCGCACACCTTATTGCTATCAAACTGTACTATTTTTTGAAGAGATTTTCCATTAATAAAGAAGAGACACTTTTACAGGATTCTTGCGTATGTTCACTGGTGATGTTGATTTTCTAAGTTAAATGTTTTTCTTCCTCTGTATTCATTTTTTTTTCTGAATCTAATCTTTATGAATAGCGTTATGTTGCAGGATTTATCTTTGATACCCTGTTTTCGATTCTAAAAGATTTAAATGTTTATCTTCTAATATCTTCAATTAAGAAATTCTTAACTGCTTGTTAGTTGAAGTTATTTTCCTCATCTATTCTTCCATCCATCATTTTAAATTACTAAAGATCCAGTGAGTGTATTATCTCTCCCTGTGAAGGTTTTCTTTGGCATTTCTGGTTGTATCTAACCTCTGATTGAATACAGACCCCATAGCCCAATGGATGTGTATACTGTCTCAACCAACTTCCAAAAACTCTTTTACAACAAAACCAACAGATTCTTTACCTAGCCTAATATCTGAAATTAAAAACAAAGCTAAATCATATAGAGAGATCCCTCTTTGAAGCTGGAAGGGCTAGATCCCAGCTTTAAAAGCTGTTGGTTAAGGTTACCTTTGTGGATTTCCTCTTTTCAACCTCTAGGAAATTTACCGAGTGCTAACATAAATGGCAACTCCACTGGGGAAGTAACTAAAACTGACAATCTCACGACTTCCTTCCCCTAAAGAAAGTTTGACTCTGAGAAGAAAGTAATGATTAGAGGTTGATTAACTCTGTACATATTATTTTCAGAATCTCTCTTTGAACCTTTTCCCACTCTTACTGTTCCTCTATGACTGTCCCTGCAGCAGTACAACCTAATATTGAGCCCGAACTATCGAATCAAACGCATATTGCGTCAAACCTTTTTGACATAATCCTCAAAACTGCCAATAACCGAGAAAAACTCAAACGTTCATGGGAAGCCATTGAACAAGACATAGCTACTCAAGAACAATTGGAAGCTAGACGACGTCAACGTAGAAATCTTCCCTAGTTTCCTTCACCATAAAATCAAATATATATATATATATATATATATATATATAAACCAAAAAAGAGTTCTGGCTCCCAAGAAAGTTCACACTCGATCTCATCCAGACCCAGAACCCTCCACAGCGATAGATAATCCCGAACAGTTGTTGAGACGAAAGACCTTAGCTACCAGTTCAGCGAGTTATACTCCCCTTCATAAGTCTCCTTCCTTTTCCGGAGAACCAGATATCTTTCAAAACCTTGATCTTGATCTTTTTCCGCCACGAAACCTTGTTAGAACATGGTCTGAAACTTTTGTGTCTAAGTTCATCTTTGATCCAACTGTGTTGCAACCTCGAACCCCCGAAGTCTTGTCTCCTACAAATAAACTACAAATCACTACCTCAGCACTGCCCAGTCCTTCATCGACTTCGTCTTCCGTCGCTACCTCTCCAACCACCCAGGTCGTTGTCCCACCTCCTCCACCCGTCATGGCAGCTCGATATGCCCCTTTGGTGTTGGCTGCACCACTACATGACATGCCCCAAGACTACCAAACTAGACTTCCACAGTTCGATGCAACTGTAACATTAAACGCACAACAACATGTGGATAAAATGAACGACTACTTGGATTTAAAAGAAGTTGATGAAGTTGACGTTCAAATGAGATTGTTCGCCCAGAGTCTGACAGGGGACGTCAAAAAATGGTTCAAAGCCTTACCCACCGCATCAATCCCTGACCTTGTCGCGTTCCAAAGAAGTTTTCTTGACAGATGGGAGGTAAAGAAAAACCCTCTCCAGATACTGTCAGAATACGAGAATATAAAAATAAATCAAGGTGAGATAGTACAAGATTATTGCACCCGTTTTAACAATTTGTATAATGCAATCCCAACTGAAATCAAACCTCCCCAGGGTTTGGCATTGATTAAATTCCCTGATGGATTTGATGCTGACATGTCTTACCAATTAAGAGAAAGAAATGCTGCCACCCTTGAAGACATGCAGAAAAGTGCTATTAGTGTGGAGGCTAATCTGTTGGCGAAACGAGCCCATCAAAGGTCAGAAAGGAGAGTCACGATCAAAGAAGAACCTTCCATGTCAACCACTGATTCCAAATTGGATTCTGTGGTCAGAACTTTGGAATTATTGATGGAAAGAACGAGTATTTAAGATAGAAATCCTTCGAGAGACAACACACCTGCCCCTCAGATTCGAAACCCCAATTTTAGAAGAAACCCTCCTCAAATCAGGCAAAGAGATCAAAGAGATCAAAGAGATCAAAGGGATCAGAGAGGTCCTGATCATCCGATCAGGCCTCCCCTGCAAGAAAACTATGCTGATGAAGGGGAGCAAGTAATTGAGGAATTGGAGGACACTCATATCAACCTCATGGGCATTCATGACAATGAGGCCATTTTCCTTACTCAAGAAGAGCAGGAACTTTTTCTGCTAAATCAAACAAAGGTAAGTGAGGAGGTCGAGGATGAAGGACAAAAGGCTTTTGAAAACGCTATTTTGGAGGTGCACCGTCAATACAATCTGCGAAGTAAGAAGACAGAAGGAAATTCCTCAAAAAAGCCGACCGAAACGCAGAATGTAGCGGAGACTGAGAAAACTCCTGAGAAGACCACTGCTGAAAAGTCTTCTGAGAAGGGTAAAACTGACACTTCGGTGAAGAAAAACATCACCATACTGAAAAGACCATCACAGCCCGAATTTTCACCTGTTAATCCACCCAGTACTTCTGAGCGGAAGAATATGGTGGACCAACCAGAATCAATGAGTCAGACCCGAACTCCCGCGCCTTTTAGCCTGGAGGGGGAATTGGCCAAAATTAAAATCCCTATCCCACTTACAGAGTTGATGAGCAGAAGCGGTTATCGTTCGCAAGTACTAAAAGAATTATCCATTGAACCTGACATAGGCACCAAGGCCTTGACTATTGGATCAGTGACACATTCAGACACTGTGAACCTTACTGACGATCATCCCGAACTCCTTTTCGGACCTGAAGTAGATGGTCGATACGATACCGGTGATGTAGCTCCCTTTTATATCAGTTTGAACATACATGATTTGATATTGCATAATGCCATGCTGGATTCAGGTGCCTCACATAATCTGATGCCTAAAGCAATAATGGAAAAAATGGGATTGGAGGTTACTAGGCCTTACAAAGATCTACACTCGTTTGACTCCAGCAAAGTCAAATGTATTGGTCTGATTAAGGACCTCTGCATCACCCTGGTTCAGATCCCTTCGAAGAGCATGGTAATGGACGTGGTGGTTGCAGACATCCCGCCAAAGTATGGAATGTTGTTGTCCCAGTCTTGGGGAGCTAAGTTGAAAGGAACCTTGAAGCTGGATATGTCGTACGCCACTATCCCAGTGTTTGGACAACAGAGGAGGTTATATAGAGAAACACTGATGAAGTATATGGTCAGCAGTCAAGAGAAACCTCACAATTACCCCCTTTACTCTGCTCATTCCGGTTTAGATTCGTTCATCTTGTACAATGATGGTGATACGGAAGAGAAAGATACTCAGCTAATAGAAGATGTAGCTAGTCAAGATGAAGGTCCAGAAAGCGGTGAGGCAGCAAATATGGAAAGTGTAATCACGGAAGATTTCCCCGCTGATTTCTGGAGTATGGATTTTGATGGAGCTGTGAGTAAAGAGGGAGTAGGAGCTGGAGTCTGGTTTCATAATCATCGAAAAAGGTATTCAGAAAATCATTCCTATAAGTTAAATTTCCACTGCACTAACAACGTTGTTGAGTATGAAGCTTTAATGCTCGGTCTGAAGCTGTTGAAAAAAGTTGGTGCTAAGCAAATAATGGTAAGGGGTGACTCTGAATTAATAATTAAACAAATTAAATGGGAATATGCTACCAAACACCCACACCTTAGAGCCTACAGAAATGTTGTTCTTGATGCTTTGAAATTTTTTAATGAGGTTGACTTGCAGGTAATGCCGAGAGGACAGAATATTCTGGCTGACGGATTGGCTACGTCAGCAGCTTCCTGCAAGATTCCTTTCCACCAAACTCGCCCATACACTGTTGAGGTGAAATGCAGACCGACGGTTCTCGATAATATCAGGTATTGGCAAGTGTTTGGAAATGACGATCAGATAGAGGACTTCATGCAATGCAAGAACGATTTTGAATGTACAAACATAGATGTAGAAAATGAAAACGAGAATGTAAATAATTCTGAGTTTGAAATAGATAGTGTGAATACTTTAAATACGGTAGATACATAAGACACAGTAGATTCAAGAGAGTTAGGGGATGACAAAATGGATGCCGAAGTTTTACAATTGAAAAGCAATATTTTACCTAGAGGGCTTGTCCCTTTAGAAGACCTGTTTGACAATGACGATGTAGCTAAGAAACAAAAAATAGAAGCTCATGGGCAAGACGTACAGGACTACAACATAGGAACTGAAGAGAAGCCTAGGATGGTCAAACTGTCCAAATATTTACCCCCAGAACAAAAGCTTAAGTACATTGAGCTCTTCAAAGAATATTTAGACGTTTTTGCCTGGGGCTATGAAGATTTGAAAGCCTATGACACCAGCGTCATACAACACAGGATTCCCATAAAGGGAGACTAGAAACCGTTTAGGCAGAAACTTAGGAGGATAAATCCCAAGTTGCTTCCCCTGATAGAAAAAGAGATTAAGAAAATGTACGATGCCAAGATCATAGTCCCATTACGTTTCTCTAAGTGGGTTTCTAATTTAGTCCCTACATGTAAGAAAACCGGGGAAATCAGACTCTGCATAGATTTTTGAAATCTGAACAAAGCATCCTTGAAGGATAATTACCCCTTGCCTAAAATGGATCACCTCTTGCAAAGAGTGGTCGGGTCTCGTCGAATTTCTCTGCTAGATGGTTTCTCAGGCTACAACTAGGTCCTAGTTCACCCAGACGATCAGGAAAAAACCGCTTTCACCACACCATGGGGCACTTTCATGTATGTGAATATGCCTTTTGGTTTGATGAACGTAGGAGCCAAGTTCCAGAGGGAAATGGATATCGCCTTCGTTGAAGAATCAGGTAAGTTTATTGTCGTTTATCTAGATGATGTGACTGTATTTTCCCAATCCGATGATGAACATCTGCGGCACCTTAGACGAGTTTTCGAAAAGTGTAGAAGGTTCAGGATTTCTTTAAATCCCAAGAAGTGTCTCTTTGGGTTAGAAGAAGGCAAACTGTTGGGACACATCATCTCTAAAGAGGGAATCAGAATTGACCCCAGCAGAATAGAGGCCATACTAAAGTTAGAACACCCAAGAAACCTCAAAGAACTACAGTCTTTTATAGGGAAAATTAACTTTCTTCAAAGATTCATTCCTAATCTGGCCGAGCTCCTCTGAAACATTACAAACATGCTAAAAAAGGACACGAAAATAAAATGGGATCCTGAGTCCAAGCAATCCTTCGAACAGGTAAAACGAGCACTTACAGAAGCCCCAGTTTTGATTAGTCCCGATTTCACTAAAGATTTCTATATTTTTTCTTTCGCCTCTGAACATACTATAGCAGTTGTATTACTGCAGAAGAACAGTGAAGGGTATGAACAACCCATAGCTTTCTTCAACAAAGCTTTAAGAGATGCTTCCCTGAACTACAATATTATGGAGAAGCAGGCTTTTGCTTTGGTAAAGGCTATAAAGGACTTCAGGGTCTATATTCTTCATTCACACATCATAGCTTATGTTCCAAACACTGTAGTAAAATATATCTTGACACAAGACAACCCTGATGGAAGAAGGGGAAAGTGGATCGCAGTTATTCTAGAATATGACATAGAAATTAAGCCCACAAAACTAATCAAAGGCCAAGACCTTGCTAAACTGATGGCTGAGTCTAACTTCCAGTCTCTTGACATTAATTTTCTAGATGTGGCAGATGAACAGGGAGAGATGGCGAATCCAAATGTTAGAGAGGTTTTTCTCAACTCTCCATGGTATGCAGACCTTATATTTGTTCTACAAAATTTACAAGCTCCCCCTGGTTTAACTAAAACTAAAGCTAGATTTTTAAAGTTGAAGGCATTGAAATTCTGTATTCTAGAAGGAAATTTGTATTGGAAAGACCCTGCAGGTATTCTTTTAAATTGTTTACTGAAAGATGAAGTTGATAAAGTGTTGCAGGAGTTTCATGTAGGAGAATGTGGTGGCCATTTGAACTGGAAGGTTACAGCCAACAAAATACTTAGAGTTGGATTTTACTGGCCCACCCTGTTTGCATATGTACATCAGAAAGTGACAACATATCACGAGTGTCAACTGTTTGAGGGTAAAAGGAAACTCCTTCCTCTACCTCTTAAACCAATTTCAGTAGAGGCTCCTTTCCAACAATGGGGACTCGATTTTTTCGGAGAAATACACCCTCTATCTTCAGGCCAACATAGGTGGATTCTTACTGCCACTGATTATTTTACCAAATGGATCGAGGCTATACCAAGCAGGCAAGACACTAACTCTGTTATTATCAAATTTCTTGAAAATAATATTTTGTCTTGTTTTGGTTGTCCTAGAAAGATCATTACTGACATTGCAGCTGCGTTTCGGTCAAAGAAACTCATCAATTTCTGCAACCGTTACCACATTGGTTTGGGGCATTCCACAGCCTACTACCCTCAAGGAAATGGGTTGGCAGAATCCTCAAACAAGACTTTGGTAAATATCATCAAGAAAACATTGCAGGAGAATAAGAAATCATGGCATGATAAGCTGGTGTTTGTTTTATGGGAAGATAGACTGACCACCAAAAGGTCAATTGGTATGTCACCACACCAGCTGGTCTACGGTACTGAAGCTATTTTCCCAACTTCTTTGGGAGTCCCTGTCATGAAGTTACTTCAAGAAATGCAAGCTGAGCCAAATGACTCCCAGAGACGAATCAATCAGATGATTCATTTGCAGCAGACTAGAGAAGATGTTTTCAACAAAACACAGATCATCCAAGAGAACATCAAGAAGATCTTTGACAAACGAACCAAGGAGGATGATTTTGAGATGGGAGACCTAGTGTTGAGATGGGATGCCAGGAACGAGGACAAGGGAAAGCATGGGAAATTTGATCATCTGTGGACAGGGCCATACATGATCCAAGCTTTCAGAGGAAACAATTCCTTTTTGCTAAACAATGCCGATGGGTCAGATCTGCCAGGAGCACATGTGAATGGTAGAATGCTGAAACATTATGTCCCACCTTAGTAAGAGATTTGAAGAACTCACTCTCCATTGTACATACCATTTTTAATTTTCAGTCTTTACTTGCATTGTCTGAGTGAAGAACATTGGTTAGTTTGTTGAAGCCCGAAGAGAAGGCCCTAAGCTGTTGATCACTTTTTTTCGAATTTTTCCTAAGAATAAGACCAACGAAGGATACTAGACAGGTATGTTCATAATGATGGGGAACTGGATTCTTGGCACTTAACATGGCAAGTACCATCCCCAGGTGGAGCCGCTGTTATCACCCCATAAATTATGGGAATCACCTTATGACTTGGATATTATGGATAGTATCTGTATCTAGTATTTTTATTGACAATTGATTTTTCATTTTACAAAAAGAAAAGAAAAAGAAAAAGAAAAAGAAAAAGAAAAGAAAAGAAAAGAAAAAGAGAGCATAAAAGAATTGAAACAAAAGCCCCATGCAATAATAGTAACTTGGTCATACCTTTCAAGCATGACCAAGTTCTTTTGAATTTTCAATGTTGATAGGTTAGAGAATAAATCTGACCAAACTGTCTAATCCTGGTCAGATAGCCCCTAGGTTAGATTAGTGAATTAATCTGAACAGACTGTCTAATCCTGGTCAGATAGCCCTTAGGTAGAGTAATTTCTTAACCCAACAGTTTAATCTGGGTTAATTGTCCTAGGAAGATAGGTTAGTAGGTAGGTTAGTTCTTTCATTTGCTTCTCCCCCACGAAAACAAATTAATAAAGATGTTACACCATGTCCCAAATGCCTAGGAATAGTTTGTTCGAAACCCCATGGTGGTATCTTTTTGGAATTTGAGGAAAATACCATAAAATTCTTTATCCTAAGTTTTTCCCAAAGCTCATGTATCTTCGCTCATGATTTATGTTACATTCAATTTCCAATGGTCCAGATCACGACGCCTAGATCATCAGCTCACAGAGCATTCCGGACCCCCCCTAGTGTTCTGCTTTTAATCAAAGGGGGGGGGGTCCGAAATCGGTGATAATATTTACGCATATCTGGACGGTCCAGAAAAGAGCGTGTGAATCCACGTCCCACATTGAATTCCGGACCCCCCCCGCCCTCTGCTTTGCCTTTAACGGAGGGGGGGGGGGGGTTCGAAA
>ML846631.1:52795-63469 GCA_009831015.1 Picea engelmannii
AGCCTCTGATGTACAAGAAGACAGTAACAGATTAGAGCTCAAGGGTTTTCCTACATTTGAGGGAATTGTTTCCAGGTGTTCCTTGAAGATTTCTGAATTTATGCCCTTGATTTTATGGGTACAATAGAATACCGTACTCTTTATTTTAAATAAGAAAGTGAGCTCATATAAATTATAAGTAACATTCACCACTTGAGGAAGATATAGATTGCAGAAATGAGTGAGATTGGGATTAAACATAATACCACTGAAAGATGAGGAACAAAGATTTAGCTATATTCCTCACAAGAACTTGAACAAGAGCTTAGCTTAAGGTAATGGCTAAGGCAAAGATGAGCTCACTAACTTAATAAAAACCACGAGGACATCAAAAGTTACAAAGGGTGCCCAAATTTTGGGTAACACGTGGTAAAGCATCCCCCAATATTATGCAGAGATCCCAAACAATATTCTGATTGGAAAAAGGAATCAAGATAAAAACTGTGAAGGAAAATTGTAAAGGAAGAAAACAAAAAAATTGAACCAAAGCCAAAACTTGCCTACACTTAATTGCACATTTCACCTTTCAGTGTTAAGAAAAGACATATTTCCAGTGCAACCTCTCCTTGAGCAAATCCGAAAACTTGTCTCTCTTAGTTTGTATTTTCTTTATTTAGTTTCCCTACATGTTGCTCTTTCTATGAGGCCACTCCTTTGTTCCGAAAGTAAAAGAAGGGTTGTCATGATTGAATAAGGATTTGTGGAATATCAAGCTTGTGAGAATCTTATATGCCCATGCCCATAGTTGGATGTGACCATCACATTCAATAACATGGTTACTGTTACCGTTATCTAATGTTGTATTATTTTCTTTATATCCCTTTCCAAGCCCTTCAATTTTGAACAATGGGGGGAGTTGATTATTATCATCGACGCCTTATGAGTATGCAACATCATAGGGAACAAGACGTCCAAACATTGTTTCTACTAGATTCCCCATCTGTCAGTTATGGATTCTGGGGGAACACAGATGTTGAAGTAGCCATGAAATTTATCAGTTCAATTTGCTCGCAATGAGTGGCTTTTAAACCCAGTGTTAGAATTTCCCCAATTTCTACTCTTGCTTTTGATTTGTTGCCATTGTTATGTGTAGTGTTATTTTATGTTTCTAGATGCTCATTGCTTTTAGTTGTGGGTTCATATTTCTAAGTCTGAATATGCTAGAATACAAGTTGTTGCCTCAGTGGTGAGAGTTGTTTCTAATTCATTTCCTCGAGTTGGAATATTCAAAGTACAAGCATGGCCATATTTAATTATCAGAGTACATCATTTGACAAGTTGTGTTAATCCTTTCTTTGACAAGGCCCAATCCTAAACCATACACTCCACTAATTCTAAACATTGAACTTCTAGTTTCAACTCCTGAGTTTTCTCACAACTAGAAGTTGTACAACTTCCCTGAGAAAGCATGAAGAACAAGATTGTTGATGTTGAAAATTGGGTGATGAATGCTATCTCCATATCTTTCCAGCCTGTCATACATATATTTGGCAGGGTCAAGTACCATTTGTTGTTGGGAAATAATACACTATGGACTAACAAGCTAGGGCTGAACTTGTATGCAGATCATGACCTTAAAGAAATCACTTTTAACCTATCACCCCAAAACTCAAACCCCTTTTTCACATACAAGCATGGAAAAGACCCACTAACCTTTTTACTGATGTTTGGTGTAGATCCTCCGTTGCGCTTTGTCCATTTGTTTGCGCTGCTCCTTCCAAAGACAATCCTGCAATCAAGACAAAACACTACACATGCATGCTATTTTTCTACTTGAGGGTTAGAGATTAAGCATAAATCGAATAAATCATATACAAATCATGCATTGGGATGGGAAAAGTATTCTTTTATTAATCTCAAGATGAATCAACTTACAATAGTGATAGATATCGGCCACCGTTCCTTGATCCTGATCCTGGGTTCCTCCTCTTCTTTGTCCTCCAACTGCTTTGCTTGAATTCTTCTTAGGCTTGAGGAAAGGCTAAAGGGTTGGGACAAATGGATTCGACAATTGGGCAGAGTTTCTTTGCTATCTTTTTCCTCTTCCAAATAGTACCCCTACCCCTTCTTTTATAGGCTAGAAGGAGCTAGGGTTTTGGACGAACTCTCGGCCATGCATGGCTGGGAGTTTCAGTTAACTGACCCATAGATTTTTGTCCCGTCGACAACTTTCCTATTTTTTTGCTTTGTTAAGTAAACGCGGGATGTAGTAGGCCTTCCAGCGTTCCAACGCATGCAGTAGTAGGCCTGCCAGCATTCCAACGTGTGTCGTAGTGAGTTAGAGCACCTTTGACTTAACTCAAAAGGATTTTCAAAGAGGTTCCTCAGCATGGCTTTGGCAAGGAATGGATATGAGTTGGCTTGATGATAGGTAAGCATGTGTGGTGCAATTTAGGGTTATAACAGATGCCCCCTAATGTGTGAGGTCAGAAGAGCATCTGATGGCCGAAATACATTACCAATTCTTTTACCAATATGTATTGATATGATGAATGATTGAGCCCAGGAATCAGGAATCAGGAGGTGTCATCTGCAAAAAATATCAAATGTCTCACCGAGGCGGGCATACCCATGCTCAAGATAAAATAGAACCATGGATACCAAACAAATACACTGTAGATCCATGTCAACAACTATGAAGAGTATCCGCGAACAATACACAGCGAAGCTACATCTCGAAATCAGAAAGATATACATATAAAGTATCCATCTCCCAGAAGCTGATCTGGCCTGATGGCTGTACTTCAGAGCTCGAACGACAACTTCAAAATCTTCTAAAACTCAGGTAGGAGTGTAATATGAGTGTACGACTGCACTACCCAGAGATCTTCGACGGCTCGTCGGTTATGGACTTGATAATCTTGATGATCAAACTGAAGGTTTCAGTGATTTCGAACAAAGAATTGATTGGACGTTCAAGATGGTCGAGTATGCGGACAAGAGACATATTGCAGAGGGTCCGACTCAGGATCAGTGACAAACTTCCCTTGGACAATAGCACAACAAGTGATAAGACTCAGGCAGCATATCTGTTAATCATAAGTTTATGAAGTAGGAGGCAATGCAAACTCTCCATATGTTTGGAAGAGTAACCAAACGATGGAGGACACAACTCTATATAGAGAGCAACACTTCCTAAGGTCGTACTACATCCCATAGTCTGATGAATTAAACAGACATATGTGTTTTATCCAAGGGTGGCTCATGATGCTCCCAATAGAGAAAATACTTTTCCCATCCTCTTTTTGGGGTATGTTTGATTTTTTTGTTCTTTTTGATGATTTTGAAAAAGAATAAAGGAGTATTACATTACAATGGAGGACCGAGTACAGCAAACATACAAGATCAAGGCACAAGGACGAGACTGATGTTCTAGGGAAATTATACTCGAGAAAAATCCTCCAGTGGCCAAAGGTGTTAAGACGCAAAGGCAAATTGTTACTAGGCTGATGGGTAAAGGATGCAAATGTGGTTGATAGAACACACAATGGTAACGTCCTTTGATGTAAGTTTAACGACCCCAGAGAAGGTAATCTCGGTGGTTTTTCATATTTAGAGAGTCTGAAAAATCATAAAAGGAAACTCCATTGGGGTACCTTTTTCGTCAATAGTTTATCGGTTCGAAAAAGGGGTAAACTAGCACCGATTAGACGTCAATTCAAAACCATTTTAATGAGTGTGAAAAGGACAAGATCACTCGGCTATTTTTTCAATTTTAAGGAGTCTGAAAAAAGATTAACTATAGACTCTGTCAGGAATGTTCTTCTGGACCATTTTAATGAGTGTGAAAGAATAAGGTCACTCAGCGATCTTTTCAATTTTAGGGAGTCTGAAAAGAGCTTAACTATGGACTCCATGGGGGTTTCTTTTTTGTAAATTTAGTCCCTCAGGCCCGAAAAAGGAATAAAATTATACTTGAGCATACTCTTCTAAAGAATGAGAGTTCAATAGAGTATTTCTTTGTTCGTACAGTTGACCGTCTGGACCGAAAAAGGGGTAAACTACCGCCGGACAGACGTGACTTCAAATTTCAGTTTAACGAGCGTGAAAGTTCACAAGATCACTTGGAAATATTTTCATGTTTAGAGGGTCTGAAAAGGGATTAAAAGGAGACCTGTTTAAGGAACATTCTTCTGGACCAATTTAACGAGTGTGAAGAAACAAGGTCACTCGGCAATCTTTTCATCTTTAAGGAGTTTGAAAAGGGCTTAAAGAAGACTCCATAATGGTTACTTTTCTCAGTTAATCTGGACGAGATCGAAAAGTATAAATGCAGTCTCGCCGGATGTTTATTTCGGATCTCGAAGCGAGCTTGAAAAACAACAAAGGTAGCTCATGATCGACACCTTGTGGGTCAATGCCTGGCATCTCCTCGGGGGAGTTGTATGCTCCGATGAAAACATTGTCTATGACGCCAGGGGTTCTGGAGATGTTGATAGGTATAGTGGTAGTGATAGTCACTATATTTCCCTCAGCATAAATTTCCTGTGTAGCTAAGAGGTTAATGGGACATGATTGATCTCCCATCATGGTGATAGTGAATTCTCCTACCTTGATTCGGCTTAACTCTGGGAGGAAATATGATCTGTGATGAAGATATTCCCAAGGTTTGTTCGGACTAGTCATTGCTTCGATTATTGATTCATCCAAAGGCAAGACTAAATCTAACGAATCGGTGTGGGCAAGATAATTTTGAGCCCAGACAGGCTCTAGAGGTGGATCCAACTCTTGTGCGGGAGTCGGATAAAGAGTGGTCGAAGCTTGCTGGACTAAAGAGTACGCTACTTCAGCGGCTGACAAGGGCATGGACATGCCGGAGTGCCCTGTCTCATCCATCGTAGTTGATGGGGAAGGAAGAATCCATGGATCCTGAAAGTAAGTCATGCGGAACGATGAGACATGAAAAATCTCAGCCTTGTGGTGAGTCGATATAAACTTGACATCGCCATGAGGAGGTGGGTAATCGAAAGTACCCATCAAAGATGAGCACAAACCAACTCCTACGTTAATGACACCGTCTTGAGGATTATCTATCATGGGAACCGTGGATGCCCCCAAAGCTGGGTCCGGTCTAGAGAAGGACAATCGATTGATGGTCACTATCCGGCCTTCATGTGGAAACAACAAGACTCGAAAAACTGTAGCAACCACCGCTTGCATAGCATAAGTTCAACTACGACCTAACAAGAGATTATAGCCGAGGGGAGCATCGACTACCTCTACCTCGACACACATAGTCTTCCCTCCTAACTGCACAGGAAAAGAAGGAATGATGCCATGTGGCCGGAAAGAACGATCGTCGAATGCAGTGAGGAGAGTAGGTGATGGAGACAACTCGGGCTGACCAATGGCTTTCCAGCATGCTAACGACATAATGCATGTAGAGGCGCCCTCGTTGACCACCATGCGAAAGATATTGCGTGTAAAAATTTTCGTGGGATGAGCCACTACTATATGAAACACTACGTGGTAAGGCAAACGAGGTTTTAAGTCAGTTGTATATAGCATGATGGTACCCGGGTTACAAGTCTCAGTAGAGCCTAAAGCAGTCAACAAGGCTTTCCTCTGAGCAGGGAAACTTTGGAGGAACTCCAAAGCAAACATAGCACAAGGGGTTTGGGATAAATCTTCCACCACAGAGTAATTCTGGGCGGCCCTTACATTTGGATTGTGAGAAGCTTTCTTAAACGCACCCTTTGGAATGCGTGTCATCATTTCTCCCAACGTCTTCTCAATCTGTAGAGGAAGATATGGGAGTTCAACTTCTTTGCCCTTCTCAGAGGCGCTTGGTTTACTATAGTCGTGCACTCTAGTCATTATTAAAGCATCACCCCTAACCATATATACGTTCACGGAAGAGGAATTATTTGGGGGAGGGCAGGTTTCCTGGCTGCCCCCTTCAGCACTTGTAGAGGATTGAGTTAAATTTTGCCCATGTTGAAAGGGATTAGTCAACACGACTTGTTGTTGCTGTGTGACAAACTTTTTCCGTGGTCTTCCGCACACAAGTTGCATGGATACCTCACCTTTCATTTTTCCATAGTACCCTCGCCAGCATTATCAGTGGGTTTTTTATCCCCCTTACCCTTCTTGCGTTGTTTTTTCTTCCCTTCTGGCTGTTGGGGGGCCTTTGGGTTAGTTGTCTGCATGGAGTGTACTTCCGACATTTGGGTAGGAGGAACAGCCAAAGTAGTAGTCTGGATGGCCGCTGAGTGTTGGATAGATAACTGTTGCAATTGTTTTGTCAATTGCTCAGCGGGCTTGGTTTGTGTGGAACCAACAATACCGTCGGCATGTGGTCCTGCTCTCTGTCTAGTTTTATCCAGTATTGATCGTGGAGCATCCGACAAGATGTTGTATAATAAACCAGACTGAGAATAGATGAGCTCAAACTGTTGATCTCTCATGATGGCATCTTCTTCGGAGAAAACCCCAGAATTTGCGATGTCTTTGGATAATTGCAGTACTAAAGACTTAAGGAACCACTCAAGCAGGAATGTTGGTGGAACTGGTACGTTGATTATAATCTTTCAGCGTCTCCACTCTCAGATATGATCAGAGATATGGTCCGCTTTCGTCTGTTCAAAATTGGCAAGCAGCTCTGTGCCCGCGTCGTATCTCACAGGTAACTGGAAATGGTTAAGGAAGGCCATTGCGAGTTCACCAAAAGAAGAATATCGTGAGCGATCAAGCTCGATGTACCATTTCACGACACTCCCGATAAGAGTGCGTTGAAACAATCGCAATTGGACGGAGTCATCTTTCAGTGAGCTAGATGAAAACCAAAGATGGAAAGTAGTCACGTGATCACCTAGATATTCGTTAGGCTTGGCCTCAAACTTTGGAATGTCTGAAGGCAACTTTGTTGGCATAGGAGGCCAACGCGGATCGTGACAGATAGGATCATTTAACAACCATGTCAAATCAGGCAAGTGTAATTCCGCCAGGAATGGTAGTTTGGGTTGCTGCTGATAGCCTGGGAAAAAGGGTCCTGGAGTTTGATTGGCACCAGGTTGCCAGGAAAAGTTTGGCTGCTGGCTCAGATTCTGGTAGAAACCATGGCCCTGACCAGCGTAAGGATTCTGCATCTGTGGAGACATCATTGGTTGATTCCCCATGAAGGACATTGGATGTTTGGCATTCATCGTGTTTGACGGACTTTGGGAAGGATTACTCCATGCCGGTCCTACTGGGATAGGCATAGAAGTCTGTCCGGGGTTCCATTGACTGTGGAAAGAATTACCCCAGAACGGAATTCCAGATGAGGGAACGGATCCTTGTCCTGATTTCCAAGGTCCTGGTATATGTGCCCCCGACGCAGGAATAGTACCCTACGCCGGAGTAGACTGTCCAAATATGGGAGTGCCCCCAGATGGGAAAGCAGTGGATGCGAAAGTATTGTCACCAAACGTCTTGTTCCAAACAAACGGCGATGAACCTACCGGCAATGTTTGCACAGGTGTTCCTTGACTCCCGGCTCCAAAGAAACTTGTGTCTGCAGGTTTCCTAGTGGATTTCTGATGCAGACCACCGAGCAAAGGGGACGAAGGAGAGATATGGCCTCCAGCGTAAGGAAAAGCATTAAAAGGGATAGGAATTCCCCCAAGTTGACCTTGCAGAGGAGCGTTAGATCTCCCTGCCCCCAGACCCAAAGTCTGTAAAGTGGAGTGAGTGAGTGCAGGACTTGTACCTGAACAAGGCATACCGTATGAAAACAGAGAGCCTATCGTACTAGGTGTGAAGGGATTTGTGGCTGTCATGATAGATGGGGTCGGTCCACTGTGCGACGTAGTTGCGGCCGAGACCGTAGTGGCTCAGGCCGACGACGACAAGTTAGGAGATGCTTCTCTTGTGGTAGCAATGGTGGTGGGAATGGAATAAATCCCAGAAGAAGTAACAGAATTTGGTTCCATAACTGTGTGAGGCACTGACAAGCGTTCGTAAAATTGAATTGGCACAATAAATTGCGGCCAAGTATCAGTGGTTGGGGTTTCAACCGAACCAAGATTGGCAGTTGATTCCTTCGGGAGATGTTCGGGCTCAATGGTTTATAACACGGTTGCTTCGAAAGACCCTTGTTGGTCTAGCTTCCGCCTCAATGGTGGCGGGGGTGGCTCCAGAATAACCGGCGGCTGGCCCAGAAGCCTTCGTGATCGATGGAGCTCTGAATCCTCCACTGTGTGAGAAGATCCATGACACACTAAGGTATTCGACACGTTCAAACAATAACACACACTAAAAAGAATCCCCTAAGAGATAAATCACGCAAACACTAAACTAGTTGGAAGAACAGTTACAACAACCAACACTAGAGAAACTTACCGGTGCAAGTGCAACTCGAATACGGAAGCACCCTCCGGGTATACTCTGCAAAGTGTGGCCCGATGTCTATCCTAGGTACTGTGGTATACCCCCGCAGTCACCTGTGTATGTCCCTATGAAATATTGGCAACTATTTTTCCAACACGCGAACAGTCACCAGGCGGGTACAGTCGATAGTCGGGTAGACCACAATGAGCAGGGTATCAAGCCTGAAACCTGTCAAGGGTATCGAGATCAAATGGTCTGGAAGACAACTAAGGACCTCAAATGTATTTGAGACCCATGAAGCCCCATGGCAAATGAAAACGACGGAATCCCTCAACAAATCCTCGATATGTGTTCTCCACTACGTTCGGTCCGGCTTTGGAGGGGTTATCTCTGCTACCTTTCCTTACGCGACCTCGTGTTTATCCCCTGTGTTAGAGGGGGGTCCCGGATAAATTTCATGTAACTGGACTTCTACACTCCCTATGACAGACTCCAATGTTTGGTTTGAGTGGCCTTGGAGAATTTACTCTCCAACCTATTCCAAGGCCCTAGTCCTGAGCTAGTGTATGAACCCTACAAACAAAAAGTCTAATAGATTTTAATTAGCATTTATTTTAATGGGATTTTTTACGTCACAAGGTATGAAGGTGAAACTGATGGTGTGTAAAAACTCAAAGCAACATGAATAAGAAATGATTGGAAACAAAAACTTTTACAAAAAATGCAAAAATCCGCAACTTTTCAACAAGAAAGACTTCTTTTCTTTTCAATTTTTCTAAGATTTCATGCAGCAAACATAAAGGAATTTCACTCAATCTGCGAGCTACTTATGCTCTAAATGCACTACAAAAACTTATGAACAAAAGACTTCTTCCTAGCTATTGATGCAGCAACACAATCTTCAAACAAAGAAGCAAATGCAAAAGAGATATTTTTTTTTTATTTAAGTGCTAAATGAAGCAACAAAGGGAAAATGTCGACAAGCACAAAACCAAGAAAACAAAATAAAATTATGGATTAAAGCGCAGATCGCAAAGAACCAGAGCAAAGACGCACAATGGCAATCAAGAAAGCACCGACTCTTATGCTTGTCTAAAAACCATAAAACACATTTTTTCTTTTTAATCTTTTCTATCAAACATCAACTAAAAAAAAACAGGCTAAGGGTAAGAATCCTTAACCTACTGACTGTGCAACCCTAGACTCAAACCCCTGAGAGGAATACTTCTCACCATAGGAAGGGATGACTGCCCCACCCTGATTGAAAAGAAACCTGTCAAGCCCGCTTCTGTAACTGAAACAGCACGCGTTCAAATGTGTGCTGACCTAAAACAACGCACGGGTACCCGCGAGCTGCACTTGCACATGTTGCGTGTATGTAAAAACTCTAAGAAAAAACTAAACACAGGCAGCCCAGACCAGGAAGAGGCCTCTGGTATTGAAAACCAGGGTCTCTTGAAGGCTTGAAAGCTTCCTCTTACAGAAAAGAAAAATAATTGCAAAAACTTAACAGACGCAATAAAGCAGACTGAGACAAGACTGTGAACCAGCAAGACCCAGACAGGATCCAGAAAACCCCCTAAGAATGTGAAATTCTGACAAGGAAGAGGAGACTGCCTCTTAAGCTCTCTGAGTCCTACACGCTACTGAAACCTCTACAACAATCGTTCAAAAGCGGGTTGTAGAAGGTTAGGGTGCGGGTTACATGCATGCAGGCCTTCTGCAGGCCACGTGTATCTCTGTATGTCCCGATAATTACCGTCAAGCACAGTCAAGGAAAAAATGGTATAAAGAACCAGGTTCCCTGCTAGCTCTGACCTAACAGAAAATAGACAAACAAAGAAACAGAAAATCTAATTCTTTGAACTACCCAAAACCTTCAACAAAATCCAGAAAACCCTAAAGAGTAAAGTTCCCCAGTTGATTTGCCAATTCTGTTGTTGGGAAATAATACCCTACGGACTAACAAGCTAGGGATGAACTTGTATGTAGATCATGACCTTAAAGAAATCACTTTTAACCTATCACCCCAAAACTCAAACCCCTTTTTCACATACAAGCATGGAAAAGACCCACTAACCTTTTTACTGATGTTTGGTGTAGATCCTCCGTTGCGCTTTGTCTGTTTGTTTGCACTGCTCCTTCCAAAGACAATCCTGCAATCAACACAAAACACTACGCATGCATGCTATTTTTCTACTTGAGGATTAGAGATTAAGCATAAATCGAATAAATCATATATAACTCATGCATTGGGATGGGAAAAGTATTCTTTTATTAATCTCAAGATGAATCAACTTACAATAGTGATAGAGATCGGCCACC
>ML846632.1:0-20763 GCA_009831015.1 Picea engelmannii
TATAGTGATGTCAAATTCTTGAAGTAATAACAACCATCTTGTTAATATGGCATTATTAATAGGTTTATTCATCAGATATTTAACTATTGTATGATCAATATGAATAAAAGTAGGATAACCAGTGACATAATGCCTGAATTTATTGATTGCATAAACTACTACCAAGAATTCTCTTTCAGTAATTGTATAATTTAACTCAGCATGAGTCATGTTCTTGCTGATATAGTAGATAGCATAGGGTTATTTGTCCTCCTATTTCCCTAGTGTTGCACCAATTGCAGTGTTTGAGGCATCTGAAGAAATGTGAAAAGGAAAATCCCAATTGGGCCCTCTCAAAATGGGAGTTGTGGATAATTTTTGTTTCAGATATGCAAAATACAATTCGCAATTGTCAGTCCAATGGAAGTCAACATATTTTGTTAATAGGAAAAACAAGGGAGAGGCAAGTTTGGAATTTTTTTTAATGAATCTCCTGTAGTATCCAGCATGCCCTAAAAAACTTCTTACCTCTTTTTGAGTTGATGGAGTTGGAATGTCCAAAATTACCTGGATTTTGGCTGGGTCTATCTGAATTCCTGAATAATAAATTAAGTGTCCCAGCACCACACCTTCGCTCATCATCATATGACACTTTTTTGTGCTTAAAGAAAGATGAGACTGCATACATCTTTTGAGCACTTTTTCCATATTAGTCAAGGCTTCATTGAAATCAATACCATAAGGTGTAAAATCATCCATTAATATTTCCATATAGTGATTCACCATATCAGAGAAAATACCAATCACAACTCTTTGAAATGTGGCTGGTGCATTACACAAGCCAAATGGGAGAACCTTGTAGGAAAATGTACCCCAAGGGCTGGTAAAGGTGGTCTTATCTTGGTCCTGGGGAGAAATTTTTATCTGGTTATAAACACTAAATCCATCTAGGAAATAAAAAAAAAAATTCCCAGCTAGGTTGTCTAGAACCTGATCAATAAATGGTAGAGGGAAATTATCCTTCTGCATGGCCTTATTTAGGGCTCTATAGTCCACACACACACTCCACTTACCATTCGATTTAGGTACAATAACCAATAGTGAAACCCACTCGCTGTCTGATATAGGATAGATGAATCCAACATTTAGAAGTTTCTGGAGTTCCTCCTTAACTATTTCTTTAAGATTAGAGTTCATCCTCCTTTGGGGTTTCCAAATGGGTCGTCATTCTTCCTTGATATATATATGGTGGGTGCATAGTTCAGAGGAAATTCCTTTCATATCCATGTAATCCTAGGCAAATGCCTCCTTATGTACAACCAATAACTTCATCAATCAGCGAGTTTCAGTAATAGATAAATCGGGATTGATGTTCAGGGTCTTTCCAGGTTCGATTTCTACAACAATGCGTTTAGAACTGACTTTAGGAAATAATTTGGCTGTTCTTGTTTCAGCATTTTCTGTTACATTGTTTGTTGTTACAGTTGAATCGATTTGATTTACAACAGATTAAAAAAACATTTATGGGCTCATCTCTTCCTAGGCAATAGGGTCGAAGATTCCAATCAGTCAGTGGTGCGTGTTCTGTGTAACAGTAGAGGGGTCATAGATAAAGCAGTTGATTAACTCATCCTCTGTCTCATCTTTGAAACTCTGGGTTTTTCCTATGGTTAACATAGGTAGAGCACTTTCATCCTCAATGTCCATCCATAAAAAAAAATCGGGTTCCATACTGGGTGTAGCATGAGGATACAGGGTAAGTTTTTTTGTGCCATAACCATCAGAGATGGTCATGGAACTAGATCTACAACCAATGAAAGCATCAGCTGTAGCTAACCATGGTCTTCCTAGAATTAGAGGGTGACCCCCCAAACAGGTTTTGGGTTGCAAAATGACAAAATCATCAGGATACTCCCATGAATCAACTGAAATGACTAAATCATTGATTACTCCTTCTGGTCTGATGGTGGAACGATCAACTAAATATAAAACAGTAGGAGTAGGTCGGACTTGCGTTCTGAGTTGCATCAATTGTGTAGTTTCTATTGGAATAATATTAATTGTTGCCCCTAAGTCAACTAACACATGGGGAATATGTGTTTGTCTAATTTTGACAGTGACTATAGGGTTTCCTGGGTCACCATATTTAATAGGTGGGGTTTTTCCTAACATCAGTTCAGACAAGTCCCCCATTACATGCACTATGAGGGCATCCCTAGGTTTCCTTCCAGGTCTTCTGATACAAAGATCTCTCACAATCTTGGCATAAATAGGGACATCTCTAATTGCTTGAAATAGTGGAATGTTAACATGCAGGTTTTGCAATTCTCCTAAGAGATTGAAGGATGGTAATTCCACAGTTTTGGTAACTTCCAGTCTTTCAGGGAATGGGGGGGTTTGTTGACTCTTTAATAGGTTGGTTAATTTCTTCGGTATCAACAGATGGTTTTTCCCCCGATTCCTTGTTTGATTCTGAAGATGGAGCATCTTCAATTATGGGCTCGACTCTTCTCCCTGATCTTAATTTTATCTCATCACGAGGCATAGGAGTAATAGATAGAGCTGGCACATTGTATATATCAATATTTTGAACGACCTTATAATTGGTATTTGGGTTAGGTTGCACAAGCATCTGAGGTCGTAATGGAGGATTGTTCTATGGGTCATTGGGAGGTAACTGCAGTTGTTGTTGCTGATATTGGGGTTGGAACTGTTTTTTATAGAGGTTTAGTTGATAGTTTTTATAGTTAAGTTGTTGTTGAGGGCCTCTCCAATATGGGTTCCATTGCCCATGATGACTCTGTTGTTGGGGCATAGGTAACTAGGCATTGGGATCCTGATAAGGAGGGGGAATTGGATTTGGAGGGGGAGCATTCATCTGGACATAGGGTAGTTGATTGTTCCAATAATTAAGTGTTGCAGGAGAGAATTGAGAGTTCATGCCTTAGCCTCTTGGCTTCCATTGTCTTCTTTTTGTAATTAGATAGGTAGCCTCTGCTTCCTCATTAGTCGCCTTCATTGATGCTTTTACACCTGGTAAAGAGGGACATTTTTCAGTAGGATGATCCAATTCACAAATAAGACATACCTGAAGACTGTTTAGTGGGCACTCCCTTTTCGGATGTTTGTCTCTGCACTTTGGACAGAAAATGGACAATGCCTTTTCTACTTCTACTTATTTTTGTTTAATCTGCAGAGTATCAATTTGTGAAGCAAAAGAGTTAATCATTTATGTATTGAAATATTTTAATAGATTACTATTTCTGCTCTTGCTGCCCCTCCATTGGCTGATTTTTGTACCCTTGAAAAAGTGGTATCCTTGGTAACTATCTTTTTTCTTGTAGTTCCTAGAGAGCATATCTTGCAAAGATTTATAATGTCTTCATAGGATTCCTTAGATATATCTCCCTTGCCAATCATATTCAACATGTCTAAACAATCATCTCTAACCCCTTTTAGAAAAATAGTTTTCAGAATGTCTTTACTCACATCCGGATGTCCAGACCTTTGTAGATTGTACTGGAGTCGCTCTACAAAATCTTCAAGGGTCTCATCCTCTTTCTAAGACATCTTGAATAGTTCCTCCCTTCGTTCCCTTATTCGACAGTAGTCTTGGTACTTGTTCAGGAAAGGATGCCTTATCTGTACCCATGTTGAGATATTCTCTCATCCTAGGCTCATGAACCATCTTAACACATTTCCCTTCAATGTGACTGGAAACAATTTAAGTTTCTGCACAATAGTAGTGTAGTCATAGCTTCTACACAAAATATCAAATTCAAACAGAAACTCATATGGATCCTCAGTAGACAATCCATGGAAATTTGGTAGGGATGAAAGAGGTATGTTCTTCATAGTAGTTATCCCCCTTGTAGGAATATTAGTAATAAGAAAAACCAGGGTAGAGATAGTATTTTCATCATTTACCTGATCTTCATTGTTTTGTGGATACTCTCGGTTGAAATCCTCTTCATTATCTCCTTGATTTTCCATGGCTATTGTTTCTCTCCACTCAATACGGTAAGTGTCCCACTTCTCCTTAGTGACTATATGTCTGTTAATTTGATAAACAGCTTCTTCTGGTCTTTCTCTTGGCTGAGCTATACTTCCTTTATCTTCAATATTCTCCAGTGTTGCTTGTTGATTTGTTGGTGACAAACTTTCAGCTTCATCCCTTGATGAAAGCGATGTTTGAACTGGGGTAGTTCTGATGACTGAGGAATTTTTCTCCTTGGAGGATTTGAAGGGAGAAAGATAGATCCCGAAGAAGAATCTTCTCTGGCTATAATGTCATCAACAAAGGTTGGTCTTCCCAGTGCAGGGTTACTTCCTCCATGTCCTCTGGTACCTGTAGGGTTAGTATTTTTTGGAATACATCCTCTTGTTCCTTGATTCATGCAGACTATTCATTCCTAAGAAAAGAAAACTAATGTGCTTACAAAAATCTATAATTATCTTCCCCGGAAACGACGCCAAAATGTTGGGCACTTTAATTGTCTAATTAAATAGATAATTAAGGTGTTCAATATATATTGTCAAACCTAGGGAAGTTTTGTTATTGTAAGATAACT
Source organism: Picea engelmannii (assembly GCA_009831015.1). Taxonomy (NCBI): domain Eukaryota; kingdom Viridiplantae; phylum Streptophyta; class Pinopsida; order Pinales; family Pinaceae; genus Picea; species Picea engelmannii. The sequence goes on from ML846632.1 coordinate 4,551, forward strand.
GTGCACAGTCTATGCTATATTATGGAAGCAACAATATTCAAATTGCAGTAAGAAACCAAATTGAAAGGTTGAACTTTTAACACAAGTTGCTGACACAGCTGGAGCTTCTACAGAATCAAAATCACAGTTGCATAAATGAAATCCTAAATTGATGGGTGCATAAGAATTCTGGATTACCTAATCTATTCTAACTTTCTATTTACTCGTGCAGAAAGAAACTATGTGGTACTTGCTGAAATGAGACCTACTTAACTGCAAAAAAGGAATTCACACTTTTGTTTTTAGAGATTAAATCTAATGCAGGAAAAGAAATCAATTCTCCAGTGGTATCGAACAATTTACTCTAATTTTCATGAGACGTGCAAATGCACATTAAACAGAAAGGAATTGAATATAACAACAGATATATGCTAGAAATGCTAAACATATCAATTATCCAAATCAAAGTGGTTAATCTAAAACAACAAAACAGAGGGGAGTCTGTGAGGAAGGTGGGCCCTTTCCTTCTCACTGAATCCATTTGAAAATAGACTACAGTAGGTTAACGAAACTCAATCCACTTCTTTATTGATTCACCAAAAAGGTTCAGATACAATGTGCTCTTCTTCACTCTTTGTTCACAGATAAAATTCAGCAGTAATGATTACAAAGGATCTGCTATTTAAAGATAGAGTTATTTAGTTGAAAACAGACTCAGAACAGCTTTGAGAATCGAAGATTCTCAAGCTGTTCGTATGATATACAAAATCTGTTAAATGATCTTCATCATCAATGTGAACCAAAACGTGTAACAACCTTGAGGATCATTCTTCATGATTCGAATTTGCATGAGGGACTAGCTTCCATGATCGGTGGATATCTGTTGCAGTAGGTGTAGCAGCTTCCAAAAAGGGTGCACAATTGTTGTATTCGTGTAACAACATGCAAAGTTGGCACACAACTCTAACAACCTTGTGTAACAACAACGATCTTTCTTTAAGACTTGGCTGTTCTACACACTTTAATCATTAGTTTGAATATTCATGGATAAATATGAGAAACGCTACCAATCCAACATGTTGAAAGAATAAAATATAAAAGCAAGATTAATGATGCATACCTTGGGAAAAAGGGTCTTAGCAACAATTATTAGGCATTTAGCATAGAATTGGTAAGGTTGAATGAGAAAAATAGATGGTGAAAAAGAGACATTTTGGGGTCCTAACAATAGGGAAGCCATAGGTGCAAATTGACATGGGATTAATCGGTATTGCATAGACTTTGGATAGAGTTTGGACATTATGATATGTCAAGTGATTAATAATATGTTTATAATTTATGATTATTAGACTATTTAATGTATTGATTCTAGCATGTGTAGGTACAAGGAACATGCTTTCGAATCAGTCAACACGTGGGTAATGGTTTTGTATGGAATATGCACATAGTATTGTTAGGAGAGGAGGAACAATGTCTTTGTTTTCACCTACTAGCATTGATTTCTCAGTGTTCTAGATTGAAAAGTTCATGATTCTCTTACCTAGAAGTTGCACATTGATGTGAGGGTAAGCCACAGATTCACTCACTCATGAGACTTAGCTGAAGGGCACACAATAAGGTGTCATCAATATTCCTCAGTAACCATCAGTCTCTTAAAAAAATAGAAGTGAGTTGAATTAACTTGGTCTCAACCATTGTACCATATCTCCCACCAAAGAAAAGTGGATCCTTGAAGGGCATGTGTGAACATGGCACCCTCGATAGTTACTAAAAAGTAGTACTTGAAGGGAATTGAGAAGCATGTCACCCTTGGTATCAATCATAGTTTTTTTTCCAAGGAGATCATCGTAGAAAATTGTCTGTGTATTTCCCCACGATCCATGGATGGTAAAGGAGGTAAATTGTCAGCCCTGTTAATGAATCCTAACCCCAAAGGGATTTAGAGTCAAATTTGTGACCTCCCCAACTGATCGGGGAAGGTTCTCATATCTGGCTCATGACCAAGTAGCTAACCTTGGGGGCTTGGTATCAATCATAGTTATTATGTATACATGGAAAAAAAAATGACTAGCATATGCATTTTATTTAAATTGGGAAAGTTAAATAAATGCACAAGCCATTGATTGAACATATAGATTATTGTAAATTTCTTAAAAATGAAAAATAAGGTCGTATATTTAAAAATTATTAGAAAAAAAAAATGCATTTAGAAATGTGAGTGAAATAGAAGAAAAATAGTTTTGATTAATTTAAAAATTACTTACTAGTGCACCCCAATAAAATACCCCCATAAATTAAAGAGAAGAAAAATGAATACTAATGAGAGGATTTAATTAAAATAAAGTAGTAACTACATGTGCATCCACTGAAATAGGAAATAGTAACTACATGTGCACCCACTCAAATAGGAAAATAAAAGGAGGTCAATGGAACATCTAGGAGTAAAAATGAGAAGACTAGTAGTAATTGGATGATGAATAGTCATTGTTTTATATTTTTAAAAGAGGAATTAATTGTAGACTTGTGTTTGTGTGTGACGTATTGATGGGTGAATAATAGGTAAATAATAATTAAATAAATCACACATTTTTGCATGAAATGTACAAGTGACTTGAGCCACAAAACCTATAAAAGAAAGCTTGAGTTAGAGAGCTCACACACTTTTTGCTCCCTACAAATGGATAATTGTCATAATGCAGAATTTTCTATTGGTGAATTGTTGTTGAGTTTGGTTTATTAGAGAGAGTGCTTGAGGTGGGGTTTCCCCATAAGCTTGATGGATGCACTCCCTCCTCAATTATTAGTATTGTACCTTTCATACAAACCCATTCCAGCTAGTGAATTGTTGTTGAGATTGGTTTATTAGATAGAGTGCTTGAGGTGGGGTTTCCCATAAGCTTGATGGATGCACTCCCTCCTCAATTGTTAGTACTGTACTTTTCATACAAACCCATTGCATCTCGGAGGTCACTTGAGAAGAAGAGTACCCATTGAGAATTGGTAGAATGGTCAACCAGTAAAGTTTCCCACAATTAACAAGTTGACCAAAGAAGAATTCATACATGAATAATATCCATGTTTAACAATTCAAAAATTCAAAGTTCGACAATTCAAAAAGCAATTCTCCACTTGAGATTGGTATAATACCAATAAGCTTTAGGTAGTTGGCAATTATTGGTGTTCAAAGTAAGGGGTCCTTAGTGAAAGTTTTGGGTCAAATACTGATTAAAAATCATCTTCACGAGTATATAAAAAAAATCACTTTACGTTTTTAAACTTATGTATCTATTTCATTGGTATTTCTAATACCAAATATGCCTTTTCTTTGTGGATGATGGTGCTAGCACAAGCTTATTTTATAAGCTTTGCACATTATTTAATTGTGAATGAGCCACCATAATAAGAACATAAATTATCAGATCTTGTGGATTTCACTTATAGCCGGAGAGTATTTTGGTTATCCAATAGCACTTGGTGTCATATTAGACTTTATTGCTTTACAAATATTGCTCAATGCAATTTTGTGTTATATCATTATGTTTTCTACTTAGTTTCATAATTTATGTCATTTAAACTATTATAATGTGCCTTAATACGTTTTATTCAAGTATTAATGTTCCAGAAATTTATTTGGAGGAAGCCCTTCCCTCAATACTATTGTAAATCGGGACCCTTTGAAACAGATATAAAATCAATACCAATAATGAAAATCCTTTTCTTTTTCAAAAAATCTCAGAGTACTCTCTATGGTATTCTATTTTTAAAGTGAAATGTGGATTTAACTGCTAAAGTTTATAGGTCTCCATATACATGTAACTCACTAATGACTGAAAACCTTCCACTCCATCAGCCATTATTAAATGTTCTGTATATATTTATTCGTGCGCAATGGTAAACCCGAGTTTTCAATTTGAAGACCAAAAAGCTTTAATAACTGGTTTTGTTTCTAACCAAGGATATTCAATGCTTAATATAGGGTATTCGCTGACATGCAATCAATTAGAGTAGTGGAATTTTCATTTCCATATGCATTTGTTACTCGGTTGTCTATAGCTTTGTTGTACATTCATCGAGGTCTTGAGCAGAGTTTTTCAGTATATGGTAATTATATATTTATGATACAGCTTTTAATGTTTAAGGTGATGTGGTGCATTATTGGCACATTGTGGACAACAAGTGAGCATGTTATCATGGAACTCTTAGGGTCCGGAGTGTTTTCATTGGCATGGGAAACAACTCAATTAGGATGGATTGTAGGACCTGCCACCATGTTTGCTTTCTCTTTTGTCACATACTATACCTTGTGCTTTGCTGCAAAGTGGTTGTAGACTACATGTCTCCCAATTCAATTTGTGGAAATATAAATTATACGTTCTAAGTAGGTATGGCCCCCTCTTGTAAATAGAAGGTAGAAACATGGTGTTTAATAAACTTCATTAGAAACTTAGAATTCTGATTTGTTGTTATATTCTTTTTCAAATCGTTCTAGAAATGTGGTTTCACTTAGTACAACAATTTATTTCGAAGTGTAATTGGCTATATAATAGTTGTATCTATCAGTATGATGTGACCAAATTTGAAAGGCTACTCTTAATTTCAAGTTGAAAGGTATATATTTCATTCAACCCTTCCATAATGAAAAGTTGAAAAAATATTTGTACTTCAATTGACTAGAGTAAACTAGTACACATTTCAAAAATATATTCTAAATAAAATATTGTCCTTCAAATTATTTAAAATGTTAAAGTTTAACAACAACCATATATAGATAAGTTGAAATTTCAATAGAAAGTAATAGTAAACATACTTTGTAATTTCAAATATAGCCTATAACCTTTCGATGGGTTATATGTACATTATAATATTAAAAATTCATAACAATTGAGCCAGGTTTTCTTTGGAGGAATTTCAAAGTGTTAAAAATGACAATATAAAACTTTAGACACAATCACAAAATCAAACTTTTTTGTGAACACCAATATAAAATAGGATGTAATCTATGTATTCATATGATCCATGAGCAATGCATATTAAGTTCATATTTTGAACATACCCCAATCCTTATTAACCTTGAGAAACATGTTCATTTTAGATCTCATTAGAAAAAAAAAAATGTAGTAGATCTTGAGGCCTTTATTGAAGGGTGATAATCCTATCAACGTATAAAAGCAATGAAGAGACCTTACTTGCATTATAGGCATATAAGAACATGAAAATCTAGCATGACCTCATCCATTGCTTATTATTTAAACTAAGATGTTAATCATTTGTAGCTTCCAAAGATCTATAGAAACACAAAACTAGATCAGATTACTCATGAATACCACCAAGTATGTTAATATTTTATTAAGGATATGGATTGTTCACTTTATTTCTCAAAACATGAAAAAATGCATGAAAGAGTGGGATGTCAAAGCATAACCCATAATACATAAGTTTGATGATAATAAAAATCATGTTACCTTCTCCTTATATTTCTTAAGAATCTCACCTAGTTTCAAAAATGTTGTTCCAAGCATTAACACTACAAGGGATAAGACTCGTTGATCTTGGGCTTGGGATGAGGAAATGGGAAATAAAGCTATCAAGCATTCTAAAGATATTTACAAAGTATGGTCATATTGATGTGAATGTTGATAGAAACAAGAAGATCTCAAAGGAAATGATGCTATGGAAAGGGTTAGATGCAAAGATAACAAAGAAAATGGCATTATGGTGAGTGTGGGATTAAAAAGCATGAAGTATGTAAGCTAAATTTGATGCCAATTTCTATGTTAAAAATAAGTGAAAATTCTCATAACACATTAATTCAAGTGGGGATTCACAAAGAGGGGAATTCACAATGATCTGGATTTTATGAGCAGAATGAAATGAATACAGATTTATATAATTAATAAAGAGATACAATGAACAATAACAGAGATACAATAAAACTTGGCTTCTATTTAGTAAAGAAATATGTTGAAATTGCAAAATGCAAACTGAAACAAGCTTGCTAGAATGGTGACGGCTTATCTTTCAGAAGAGATGTGATGGTTGCGCTCATCCGCAAGAAGATGAGTACAATGAGAATCCAAAGGCCTTTTTACATCAAACATGAATGCTAAAACCCTAGACATCCAAAAACCTAACCTTAGGAGATGAAGCGCCAAAAGTCATGTGGGCCCCATTGGAGTAAGTTGGTACATCAACTTCCCAAGGTCGTAACTTTTGCATACGATCTTCGTTTTACGCGCACGATAGCCCATTGGAAAGGTATATACGAGGACTACACATTATGTTGTCACACTCTAACTCTATCTATAGTGTGACTATGACAGGCTCCAAAAATGCTATTTAGGGCCTCAAAACAACCCCAAACGTTTAGGACTAGAAAATCTAGAAAAAACTGCCAAGATGACATATGTATGTGAGCCAGTTGGAATAGGTGGGTGGCCACTGATATCCACCTGGATCAATCCTCCCCCCTTAGGAATTAATGGTCTCCATTGCATTGAGTTCCCCCATTAGATGAGGAATGTTTTGCTAAATTTGGCCCTAAGTGAGCCACTTGCCTTGGTACAGGAGTTGCCTTGCTTTGACAACACGATAAAGTTGAAACTTTTGTTGGTGAGTTCCATTGACCTGTGTTTCCACGATATGATCAGTGGATGCATGTTCCATGTAGTCAAGGTTGATATCTATCGGTTTCAATTGTTCTTCTACCTCTGAGGTGTCCAATAATGGTGGAAAGTATGGGCGAAGGAGGTCCACATTAAACACTAGGTGCAAACGAAGGAAGGGGGGAATGTTGAGCTCAAAATCATTGTCACCCACAACCTTGGTGATGTTATAAGGTCCATAGAGGAGTGGAAAAATCTTTCAATGAGGTCCTATAAGGTGTTCTTTCTACAAGTGTAACCAAACTTTATCTCCCACCTGAAACTTGTGTGACACCTGGTGTTGATCATGGCATTGCTTGTACTTGGAATTAGACTTCTGCAAAATATATTGAACCTATTGGTGGATGTGTTGGATCTACTTAATGAGCTTGGTATATTTTTCGGCTTCAGTTTGAGTATGGGATGAGTTTGTCTGGGTGGCCACAATGGGTAGTGCAATATCCATGGGACCCAATGGTTGAAATCTCAACCCCACCTGAAAGGGGTTATGGTCGGTTGAGATATGTATGGCTCTGTTGTAGCTATGCTGAACATAGGGAAGAATCTCATCCCATGTGCAGGGATTCTTGGAACTGTATATGTGCAGGATATGCATGATCATCTGGTTGACGAACTTAGTTTGGCCATCCGTCTGGGGGTGGGAGGAAGTGGATTTGGTCAGCTTGGTGTCCAACAATGACCAGAGGCTCGATCGTAATGTATTGAGGAAGCAGTTTCCTGATATGAGATGATGTTTTGTGGTATCCCAAAATGAATCGACACTTGTTCAAAGAAGAGCTTGGCAATGGCCTTTGTTGTGATTCTCTTCTTGCAGGTGGCCAAAATCGCCATTTTAGAAAAATAATCAACCACCACAAAAACAAAGTTATTTCCCCACTTGGTTGACGGAAGGCCCGATATGTAGTCCATCGAGATGGATTCCTAATGCCTTTCAGGAGTAGGAAGAGGGGTGTACATTCCTTGTTTCTTAATGGTTGGTTTGGTAATGGCGCATGAACTGCAGGACCTGATATACTTGCTAACATCCTGTCGAAGTTTCAACCAATAGAAATGTTGTTGTAGCACTGCCACTATCTTTTTTACATCGAAGTGTCCTACCACCCAACTGTAGTGGGCTTCCCTAATCATCTTCTCTCACTCTCTTGATGGAATGTAGATATGTCCCACATGGCACAACAACCCATCCTGACGATGGAAATCAGTGATAGTTTTGTTTGCACCCAACATATGGTAGGTGGCAGAGAAGTCAGGATTTCTCTCATAGAGTTGGGGCCATCCAGAGGTCTCATGGCCATAGGGGATTATCACTGTGGTGAGTGTTGCAACTGGTGGGTAGCTGAGGCAATCAATGAAGCAGTTGGTTCTTTCTGTCTTATACTCGATGTTGAGATGGAACTGCTACAAGTATGTGGACCACTTCTGATGGCAGTCATTCTGTAATTTTCTCTGTCTCTACATGAATTGCAATGGCTTATGATCAGTATGGATGATTGTCTCCTTCCCAATAATGTAATGCCTCCACTAACGATAGGATTGCACAATGGAGTACATTTGTTTATCGTAAGTAGGGTACTTACGAATGACATATGATAGTTTCTCACTATGATAGGCCACTGGGTGTTCATGTTGAGTGAGAACTATTCCCATAACATAGTCTGAAGAATTTTTCTCGATATCATAGGGTTGTTGTAGGTTGGGAAATGAGAGAATTGGGGCTGAGCATAAGCGCTACTTCAAATCATCGAATTCTTGTTGTTTTGATAGGCCTGCATGAAATTTTCCTTACCACCACCTTTGGTTACTTGGATGAGATCCCATGCAATATGGGAGAATCCCAACATGAATCTGTGATAGTAATTGGCAAGGCCTAAAAATCTTTGAAGCTCAATGAGTGTGGTTGGAGCTAGGAAGTCATGAATGACCTCAATCTTGGCTAGATCCACATGCACCCCATGCTCATAAACAATGTATCCTAGGTACTAGACCTTGTTCATGTCGAAGGAGAATTTTTCCAAAATTGCATATAGTGTGTGTTGTCGTAGAGTGTGCAGAACCTGCTAAATATGTTGCAAGTGTTCTGCCCAATTCTTGTTGTAGATGAGGATGTCATCCAAATACACCACCAAAAAAGAATTGGTGGAAGGCTGCAAGATATTGTCCATCGTCCTCATGAAATTTATTGGGGCATTTGTCAAACCAAAGGGCATGAACAACCATTCAAAAAGACCTTCTTTGGACTTGAAGGCAGTTTTTCATACATATGCCTGCTCTATTGGGACCTGATGGTAGCCATACTTCATATCATTCTTACTAAATTATTTGACCCCCTTGAGCTGGTCAAGGAGATCATCGATTCAAGGAATCGAGTACCGGTTTCTGACTGTGATTTTAATTAGGGTATGGTAATTGATGCAGATTCGCCAGGTCCCATATTTATTTTTCACATTTAGGGTTGGGCTCCCACACAGTGATGAGTTGGGTCGGATGTGCCCCTTTTGGAGAAGTTCTTAGATATGACACTTTATCTCCTCATTTTCTAATAGAGAGTGATGATAGACTATCCCATTGGGTAGCAGTGTGTCCAGGGTCAGATCGATTGAATGCTTGACTTGACAGTGTAGAGGTACCCCAGTGGGTGAGGAGAACATGTCTTTATATTCTTCCAAGACCTTATCCACTTTCTTTTGCTGTGTGGAGAGATCATTCGTAGAGGCCATGGATGTGGATGCAACCTTCGGCTCAATTTGAGAGCGAATCATGAAGAAGAAAAACTTCCTCGTATGGGAGATGACCTTCCTGCATTCCTTGGCAGAGATCAAGGAAATGGAAGTAGGTGGGAGTACCTCGGGTATCATGTACAATTTCCTGTCTAGAGTAATAATAACATTGTGAGGCATAGACTCATATACAACATGATGTTTCCATAAACCCAAAAGAACATCACAAACTTCACGAGGAGAGACATCACACAATACCTCATCTTTGAAGCGCTTGACGTCATATGACAGACGACATTGTTGCTTGACGTGAAGATCACTTCCTTGGTGGAACCATCCAATGGTGTATGATTGTGGGTGAGACATTGTCGGTAGGGACAAATTATTTATGAACTCTATTGATATGAGGTTATTCTAGCTACCACTATCAATGATGAACTATGACAGGGTACCATTCACCCACATCTTTGAATGAAATAAGCACTCACCTTCCTCTAGCTCGTCAAGTTTACCGGGATGGATCTTGGTGGTAGTAATGGTGGCACTGTATTCCACGTCGATAATATGTCTCCCATTTTTTGGTTCTAAATCTGAATCAGAACCCACATATGATGCATAGGCTTTCACCTTAGCCACCAATGACTACTTTGAGCGGAAATCAGCAGTGTTATTCCATGGGCTCTTATGGAAGTCACACCACTTCTCGGTGTCTTTCTTCGCCTTTCCATTGTCCTTATTTTTTTTCGGCTTAGATTGATTGTCCTGAGGTTTTCCATATTTTCTCTGCCCTTTGTTATATGTTTTGGGGCTACCCTTTCCCTACTTCTATTGGCATGGGTTCCTAGACCCAAACTACTGCATCTTTTGTTTAAGCTTCTGCTCGATTTTTACAGCATATCAATAGGTCACGCTCAAGGATGAGATGTCCAAAAACTCCATTTCTATCTGGATTTATATATACAGACCATCACGGTACTTGAGCACCATATGTCACTCAGAATATTTGATACCTATCTTGGTACACAAGGTATGAAATATAATTGTGAACTATGGCACTTATTGGTCCCTTTCCTACCGTAGCGTGGTCGATCTTGTATATAGGTCATCATAAATTCCAACAGGGTAGTATTGTTCCTTAATAGAATCCATGAATGACTCCCAGGTGAGTGTGACTATAAATAATGAGGGTTCCTCTATTTTGTTTTTCTCACAAAAACTCTCTCACCAATATTTGACATGGGGGGTGGCTTTGAGGATCATAAATGTAATATTTTGTCTATTGGAAAAGTTATGGATGCAAAAATACCCTTCTAGAAGATTCAACCATTTGTCTACAACATTTGTGTCTATCTAACCTTCAAATATAGGAATATCAAAGTTGATTTATACCTTGAAGGGGGAAGTGCCTCCCCTCGAGGAAGATGTATCGCTTGTTGGTAGCCATCGAAGAATTTGCATAAAACTATCCATCATCTCATTCCTTTGTTGCACGAGGGATTCCTTGAGCAACAGTTTGAAAGGATCGCTTGTCCCGTCATATTTCTTTTCTCCTGCTATGGAAGGTCACTTTGGCATGTGAGATCTCTTTTCCTCAAGATAAATAAGCTCGAGACCCAACTCTTTTTACCCTAACCTCGTCAGGGACATGCATTAAAAATGATAGGGAGAAAGCCGCTCTGATACCACTGATTTGGATTTTATGAGCAAAATGAAATGAATACAAATCTATATTATTAACACAAATATACAATGAACAATAAAAAATATATAGTAAAACTTGGCTTCTATTTAATAAAGAAATATGTTGAAACTGTAAAATACAGACTTAAACAAGCTTTCTATAATGGTGGTGACTTATCTCTGAGAAGAGATGTGGCAGTTGCGCTCATTCACAAGAAGATGAGTACGATGAGGCTCCAAAAGCCTTTTTACGTCAAACATTAATGCCAAAACCCTAGACATCCAAAAACCTAACCCTAGGAGATGAAGCACCAAAATTCATGTGGGCCACGTTGAGGTAAGTTGGTACATCAACTTCCTAAGGTCATAACTTTTGCATACGATCTTCGTTTTAGGCACACGATAGCCCGTTGGAAAGGTTTATCTAATGACTACACATTATTCCATAACACTCTAACTTTGTCTACAGTGTGACTATGGAGGGCCCAAAAAATGTTTTTTAGGGCCTCAAAACGACCCCAAAAGTTTAGGACCGGAAAAGCTAGAAAACAATTGCCAAGATGAAAACTGAAACTACCAAGATGATATCGTATGTGAGCCAGTTAGAATAGGTGGTTGGCCACCAATATACACTTGGATCACACAAAGACATGGTGTCTAAGCTTCTTTGGTAAGCTTTCATTAAGTGACACATAAAATAGTGAATACGACAATAAGGTGGTAGGATATTTATCTAGGTGTGAGATATGCGATAGATTTAATGTCGTGAAAGAATACACCATATTAGGGAATAGATAAGAGTCAACCAAAAACAATATGATTTTATCCTTTAGATGCCAAAGACAAGTATTGTGTGATGAACCAATGCTTATTGACCAACCAAACATTGGAAATGAGGACATTGATGGGTCATCTAAAATCTAACCCCTCTTTTGACATTTTATGATATTTGTTATCCTTCATAAATGGCAAGTGATTTTTAAAATCTACATTTCTTTAAGGGTGTATTTTGAATTTCTCTTCTAAAACAAGTTTGAACTTGAACCCATTGAAAAGACTAGAAAAGATTCAATTTCGATAATGGATGTGAGTCACAATATATAAAATATGTTCCAAGATTTAGGTAACATTGCATTTTCTTAAAAGTAATAAAGTACTAGGTTTCCTCCATGTTGATTTGACATGTTATATCAGTGTTGAGATTTCAATGGGTTATAAATACAAACGATAACATATTCATAAATATTCATAAATATTTTACGATATTTTTTATTGCCATTTCTTAATTGTTCGTTGCTACAAAAGTAGGGATTGGCTACTATACAACTTTCCCTTTAATGATTAGTTAGCTGAAGTTTAAATGAAAGTGCATTGTTAACATTTACTGATTAGTTAGTTGAGGTGTAAATGAAAGTGCATTGTTAATCCATTGAATGATTTAATGATTAGTTAGTTCAACTTTAAATGAAAGTGCATTGTTAACATTTAGATTAAACACTTAGTAAACTCATTTGTCATTGTTTGATGTAATATAAACTAGCACAGCCGCAAAGTGGTTGGTGAACGCCGAAAGGCGATGCCAAAGCTTCCTCTCGGACAGCTGAAAAGAACATAGAGCTCAGGAAATCTAAAAGTTAATTTCAAATGTGGTAATTCCAAAGGTTAATCAGTTAAATGTGGCAATCATATGGTGGTATAGTAATTTCTTAATATGATTAGGTAAATGTTAAAAAGTAAACAGGTTAACTGATGCATTAAAAAATACAAGGAAGTTATGAAGAGTAAATCACATTCATTGATTTGGGAGGACGACTAAGAATATGCCAACATCTTCAATTGTTAGCCATCAGATTAGAATTTTAGATTAAAAGGTGATTAATTGTGCCCATCTCCAATAGGTATACGCCTTTCAGCGTAATTATCAATCACTTTGTTGATGTAGAAGATATTCACATGTCTAACTTAATATTATCTTTTTGTGTGATTATCTTGCATAATAATATATTAAAAATTGTTCAAGAAGGTGAAAAGGTATATCAACTCCTAACACAATCTAATTTTCATTCTTTAAAATTCGATTACTGTTTATGTAACTAAGGTAATTATCAAGTTTTTTCAATTAAGTTTTTTTTCAAATTCGTTCGAAAGAAAATAATAGTAAGTTTCAAAAATCAAAGAACAAGCATTTTAAATTCAAAATTGTTAACTAAAAACACCAAAATAAGTGAAAAGAACATAGCAATTGTCTGAAAAATCGACGTGCACTACTCCTCAACCTCTCCATATTTGCATGAAGTGAACTCTCAATTTTCACATTAAAAGTACATAGTGCAAGCCCTAAGGAAATATTTGAACATTTCAAATTAAAGACTTTAAACATTATGAGAAGACTTATTGATACGCACAAGGTGCCTTAATTCTAAAAAGTCAACAAAATGATGTCTCAAACCCTAGAACAATAAGAAATAATACATAAAACGAAATAACCAGAACATATGTTTGTTTTATTCACTTTTCCAAAAGGTCTTCTTATAGTTTTACAATTCATCCACTTTAAATTAAATGTCAAACATAAAATAATAAACTAATATGCATATAGCTTGAGTGTTGGGAATGCATAATAAATATAACAAAATCTAACTAATTCCTTGATTAAAGAACTAGCAAGAGAGAGTGCACCTTACTCGAGGGGAGTGCTGACTGAGAATGCACCTAGGTTTTATATCAATTTCTCTCAGATCATAATCGTCCTTGCTTTCCTCCCAATTTAGGAATGGATCTAGGAATAGGAAAAATATTGAAAGGAATACTTGTCCACATTGAGTGTTTATCTGTAATAAGTTTAGGAATTATAAGGAGATTGGATTTGTTGCTAAAGGATCAGTGGTTGCTATGAGTGTGAGAATGTCCTATGGCTATAAATATTGGATGTACATGGATGTTGGAATCAATGATCTTTAGTGTGATTGAAAATATGTGTTGTGGATTGAGCTGGTCTGAATTAAGTGCGCCAAGATGTGTATCTAGGAGCCACTACTATTTTGATGAATTGGTGGTAGCGTGTAAATCTATATCCTCTACCAAAAGTGGTGTGTTTGAATGGACTACTGTAGCATGTATAAGTGTTAGTAATAGTGTTGGGTTGTGTCATTGTGTTAGGTCCATTGAGAGTAGTAGGGAGAGAAGGGAGTGATCAAGTAGAGAATGTAGGGCCAACTAAATGGGGTTACGTAGTTTCAAGGTATAGGTGTAGGAATATAGAGGCATATTAGTGAGGAGTTAAGGAGGAGGGTAAGTAAGAGATCTGTACTAAACATTGGAGAGTTCAGTAGTGGAAGAGGGATAAGGTGTATTCCAATGAGGGGGGATGTAGAGTGATTTGTTAGTGGTTGGACTTCATGGAGGGAATACCTGAGAGAGAAGTATATTGGGGTTGGGTGAGAGATGTGTTGAAGGAGTTAGGTGAGAAATTCAAAGGGTGTGATCATGATTAAGAGGGGGAATTGTGTATGATTCTAGTGGCGGAGAGTTTGTGCATGTTATTGGAGGTAACTGCATAATCGGATCCAAAATAATTGTATGGGGTTTTGTGAGAGAGATAGCAGATCAAGGAGGAAATGTGATATGACCATGGGAAGGCCTAGTAGTGGCAGTGCATGGTTGTGGATGTCTATGAGGTGGATTATAGAGGGATGGGGTAGAGAAAAAAGTTGTTGGAGGTGAAACATGAGACAAAAATACCATGGGGTGGGGTGATGGAGTTATTGGAGGAGAATGGGTGACTAGATGTTAAAGTGGGTTAGGATTTGGGTTATGAAGGAAAGGAAAATAGGGGTTTCTTTACAACTTATGTTCCATAGTGAGGGATTAGATAAAGGAATAATAAAGGTTGTTTCTTTCAAAGGAGGAAAATTCACAACAAAAATCGCTTATTGAACCATCACACATGCATAGTAGTCTATAGAATCCAACCCAAACTACTCAAGAGTAAATCAAAATAGGCTTACAAAAACTTAGTGTAAGCATGGTGGAGAGTCTTCTAGACTTGCACAACCTCCAAATTTCACAATATTATTCCATGATGCAAGGGTCTTTGTACCACCTTCAAATGGTGATTGCAACCACGACAGTAGTGGTGCCCTCCTTCCAGAAATGATCCTAAGACTTTTTACATAGTTTCTAGAAATTTCAAAAAATATTATGACAAATTATGAAAACCAACACACTCTAATATTAGTATTGATTAACAGTAGTCTAGTGACCTGAAGTCGTAATAAGATTAGTATTGAAAAACATAATTGATATAGTTTTCTTGTAATAAATATTAGATACATCATAACAAGTGTGCAGATGTCATAACATGGGTTTTCAAATAATAATAATAATAATCTATTTTTAAAGTGAAATGTGGATTTAACTGCTAAAGTTTACAGGTCTCCATATACATGTAACTCACTAATGACTGAAAACCTGCCACTCCATCACCCATTATTAAATGTTTTGTATACATTTATTCGTGCGCAATGGTAAACCCAAGTTTTCAATTTGAAGACCAAAAACCTTTAATAACTGGTTTTGTTTTTAACCAAGGATATTCAATGCTTAATATAGGGTATTCGCTGGCATGCAATCAATTAGAATAGTGGATTTTTCATTATGCATTTGTTACTCAGTTGTCTATAACTTTGTTGTACATTCATCTAGGTCTTGAGAAAAGTTTTGTAGTATATGGTAATTATATATTTATGATACAACTTTTAATGTTTAAGGTGATTTGGTGCATTATTGTAACATTGTGGACAACAAGTGTGCATGTTATCTGTGAACTCTTAGGGTCTGGAGTGTTGTCATTGGCATGGGAAACTAGGATGGATTGTAGGACCTGCCACCATGTTTTCTTTCTCTTTTTTCACATACTATACCTCGTGCTTTACTGCAAAGTGGTTGTAGACTACTATATGTCTCCCAATCCTATTTTTGGAAATAGAAATTATACCTATATCGATGTTGTGAGACCAAATCTAGGTAGGTATGTGTTAAGAACCAAACATCAATATAACATAGAAAAACCTCAGGAAAAGTACTCAACGCCTTGAAAAAGAGATAATTTCAGATAATAAGCCTCTTTGAGGGGGCAACCTCCTTTTACCCCACTTAAATGTTCAAGTACAAGAT
>ML846632.1:24786-35463 GCA_009831015.1 Picea engelmannii
CGTGGTTGGTCTTCAAACCAAAGTTGGAGTTTCTCCATTCTTGATTCACCTTCCTTGTGTCCTCATCATGAATTTCATGGGATGCATTTTCACTTTCGGGTGTCTTCTCTGTTACGAAATTTTTCAATACTTCCATGATCTTAACTTCCATTGAATCCATCTTAGTATCCAACTTAGCTTCCATTGAATCCATCTTTTTTTGTAGTTCATTTATGTCCCTACGCATTTCTTCACCTTCATCAAAAGTCCAATTAGGATTTTCTGGAGGCTTATTTGGTGTAGAAGGTCCCTTTTTTGGTGGCATGTTGGCCAAGTATCACTTTTGAATCTTGATTTTGAGGCGGTTCTGCTAGACAATATTTATACTATTCTATCTCCCAAGTTTTGGCCCTTCTGGGTATGAAAATTTATTTTAGGTAGTTCTCTGATATTTCTTCTTTGTAATGCCACAGGTTTGATCAAAATTGGATGTGCCAAGTGGAATTTACAGTAACTTCCTCACAACTTGCCAATTTTTGGCCTTTCCAAGAGATCTCACTTGTATAGCACGCCCCACACAAAATAATTGATATGAAATTCTGAAACTCGCACCCAAAATACTACAGACTGTCCACAATTCAATGAAACTAGTCCCACTCAATTTGGATACTCTAGCAAGAAGTTAGGATTGTTTTACCTGGAACACCTTCTTGAGACTGGTCAATAGGACTAGTCAGATACCCTATCTTACACAAGGTGTATCTACAAATTTAAGATGACCCAGAAGTTGAAATTTTTACCATAGATACCTTACTAATTTCTGTAAGTGGCCTCCAGAGTTCAGAGTCTGAAACATTACAGAACAAGTTTTATAGAGAAAATTCTGCAATGACTCATTTCAGGATGATTCCAGAACCCTATATTGTATAGGTTGTATATCCGAAAGTATAAGGCCTCAGGAGCTGAATTTTGAACCCAACGTACCTTGATGCATCTACTAAATATCCTCCAAGTCGTTCCTTCTGAAATGTTGTAGAAAAAACGTTATAGTGAAAATTTCACGGTGTCTCAGATGTAGCAGCGAAACCCCAAGACCTTGAGCTCTGATACCATATGTTAAGAACCAAACATCAATATAGCATAGAAAAACCTCAAGAAAAGTACTCAACGCCTTGAAACAGAGATAATTTCAGATAATAAGCCTCTTCGAGGGGTCAACCTCCTCTTACCCCACTTAAATGTTCAAGTACAAGATGATTCAAAATGAAAATGTCTCCTTGGTATATATAGGAGACTAGGAGGTATAATTACAACTAATGGCCTAAAGCCGACGTAAATAAAATAACATTACTAGTATAATATGCCCCAATTAAGGGGTAATGAGCCAATATTATGGCTTAACAGTATGGCTCCTCTTGTAAATAAAAGTTAGAAACATGGTGTTTTATATACCTCTTTAGACACTTAGAATTCTGATTTGTTGCCATACTCTTTATTAGATTCTAGAAATGTGGTTTCACTTAGTACAACATTCTATTTCGAAGTGCAATTTGTTAAATGTTGTTTCACTTAGTACAACAATCTATTTCGAAATGCAGTTGGCTATATAATAGTTGTATCCATTCGTATGATGTGAGTCAGTGATCAAATTTGAAATGATAGTTTTAATTTCAAGTTAAAAGGTATATATCCATTCAGCCCTTCCATAATGAAAAGTTGAAAAAGTATTTGTACTTCAATTGGCTAGAGTAAACTAGTTACACATTTCAAAAATATATTCTAAATAAAATATTGTCCTTCAAATTATTTAAAATGTTAAAATTTAACAACAACCATATAAATAAGTTGAAATTGCAATAGAAAGTAATAGTAAACATACTTTGTAATTTCAAATATAACCTATAAACTTTTGATTGGTTATATGTACATTATAATATTAAAAATTCATAACAATTGAGCCAGGTTTTCTTTGGAGGAATTTCAAAGTGTTAAAAATGACAATATAAAAATTTAGACACAATCACAAAATCAAACTTTTTTGTGAACACCAATATAAAATAGGATGTAATCTATGTATTCATAGGATCCATGAGCAATGCATATCACGTTCATATTTTGAACATACACCAATCCTTATTAACCATGGGAGTCATGTTCATTTTAGATCTCATTAGAAAAAAAAAATTGTAGTAGATCTTGAGGCCTTTATTGAAGAGTGATAATCCTATCAACATATAAAAGCAATGAAGAGACCCTACTTTCATTATACTCATATAAGAACATGACAATCTAGCATGACCACATCCATTGCTTATTATTTAAGCTAAGATGTTAATGATTTGTAACTTCCAAAGATCTATAGAAACACGAAACTAGATCAAATTACTCATGAATACCACCAAGTATGTTAATTTTTTTATTAAGGATATGGATTGTTCACTTTATTTCTCAAACCATGCAAAAATGCATGAAAGAGTGGGATGTCAAAGCATAAACTCTAATACATAAGTTTGATGATAATAAAAATTATGTTACCTGCTCCTTATATTTCTTAAGAATCTCACCTAGTTTCAAAAATGTTGTTCCAAACATTAACACTGCAAAGGATAAGACTCATTGATCTTGGGCTTGGGGTGAGGCAAGGGGAAATAAAGCTATTGAGCATTCTGAAAATATTTATAAAGTATGGTCACACTGATGTGAATGTTGATTGAAACAAGAAGATCTCAAAGGAAATGATGCTATGGAAAGTGTCAAATGCAAAGATAACAAAGAAAATGGAATTATGGTGAGTGTGGGATTCAAAAACATGAAGCATGTAAGCTAAATTTGTTGCCAATTTCTATGTTAACAATAAGTGAAAATGCTCATAACACTTGAATTCAAGTGGGGATTCACAAAGAAGGGGATTCACAATGATATGGATTTTATGAGAAGAATGAAACGAATACATATATATATTACTAACATAAAGATACAATGAACAATAATAGAGATACAATAAAACTTGGCTTCTATTTAATAAAGAAATAAGTTGAAATTGCAAAATGCAGACCAAAACAAGCTTTCTAGAATGGTGGTGGCTTATCTCTGAGAAGAGATGTGACAATTATTCTCTTTCACAAGAAGATGAGTACAATGAGGCTCCAAAGGTATTTTTACATCAAACATGAATGAAAAAACCATCGAAATCCAAAAAACTAACCCTAGGAGATGAAGCACCAAAAGTCACGTGGGCCCCGTTGGAGTAGGTTGGGACATCAACTTCCTAGGGTCGTAAATTTTGCAAATAATCTATGTTTTAGGCACATGATAGCCCGTTGGAAATGTCTATCCGAGGAATATACATTATTCCATCACACTCTAACTTCATATGTAGTGTGACTATGGAAGGCCCAAAAAATGCCATGTAGGGCCTCAAAATGACCCCAAAATTTTAGGACTAGAATAGCTAGAAACAAACTGCTAAGATGACATTTGTATGTGAGCCAGTTGGAATAGGTGGGTGGCCACTGATATCCACCTAGATAAATCCTCCCCCCTTAGGAATTAATGGTCTCCATTGAGTTGAGTTCCCCCATTAGATGAGTATATTTCTGCTAAATTTGGCCTTGGGTGAGCCACTTGCCTTAGTGCAGGAGTTGCCATGATTTGACAACACAATAAAGTTGAAACTTTTGTTGGCGAGTTCCATTGACTTGTGTGTCCATGATCTAATCAATGGATGCCTATTCCGTGTAGTCAGGGTTCAGCTCTGTCAGTTTCAACTGTTCTTCTACCTCTGAGGTTTCCAATAATGGTGGAAAGTATGGGAGAAGGAGGTCCACATTAAACACTAGGTGAAAGCCAAGGAAGGGTGGAATGTTGAGCTCAAAATCATTGTCACTCATAGCCTTGGTGATGGTATAAGGTCCATAGAGGAGTGGACAAAGCTTCCAATGAGGTCCTATAGGGCGTTCTTTCTACCATAAACTTGTGTGGCACTCGATGTTGATCATGGCGCTGCTTATACTTGGCACTAGACTTTTGCAAAATATCTTGAACATGTTGTCGGATGTGTTGGATCTGCTCAATGAACTAGGTAACTTTTTCGGCTTCAGTTTGAGTATGGGATGAGTCTTCCTGGGTGGCGTAATGGGTAGTGCAACATCCATGGGACCCAATGGTTGAAATCTCAACCCCACCTGAAAGGGATTATGGCCGGTTGAGATATGTATGGCTCTATTGTAGCTATGTTGAAGATAGGGAAGAATCATATCCCATGTGTGGGGATGCTTGTAATTTTACATGTGCATGATATGCATGATCATCCATTTTATGACCTCGATTTGGCCATCCATTTGGAGGTGGAAGAAAGTGGATTTGGTGAGTTTGGTGTCCAACAGTGACTAGAGGATCGACAATAATGTGTTGAGGAACCGACTGTCCTAATCTAAGATGATGGTATGTGGTATCCCAAAATGAACTAACACTCGTTCGAGGAAGAGCTTGGCAGTTTCCTCTACTATGATGCTCTTCTTGTAGGCATCCAGAATTGCCATTTTAGAAAAATGATCAACCACCACAAAAACACAATCATTTCCCCATTTGTTTGATGGAAGGCCTGACATGTAGTCCATCGAGATGGATTCCCAGGGCCTTTCAGGAGTAGGAAGAGAGGTGTGCATTCCTTATTTCTTAATGGTCAGTGTGGAAATGGCGCAGGCAGTGCAGAACCTGATATACTTGCTGACATCATGTCGAAGTTTCATCCAATAGAAATGTTGTTGTAGCACTGCCACTACCTTTTCTATGTCGAAGTGTCCTACCACCCGACTGTAGTGGGATTCCCAAATCAGCTTCACTCGTTCACTTGATGGACTGCAGAGATGGACCATATGGCAGAGTAACCCATCCTGATGATGGAAATCAATGATAGTTGTGTTTGCGCCCAACATCTGGTAGGTGGTGGAGAAGTCAATATCGCTCTCATAGAGTTGGGGCCATCCATAGGTCTCATGGCCACATGAATTTAGCACTCTGGTGAGCACTTCAATTGGAGGGCGGCTAAGGCAATCAATGATGTGATTGGTTCTTCCTATATTATACTTGATGTTGAGATGAAACTGCTACAAGTATGTGGACCACTTCTTATGGAAAACATTCTACAATTTTCCCTGTGTCTGCATGAACTACAATGACTTATTATCGGTGTGGATGATTGTCTCCTTCCCAATAATGTAATTCCTCCATTGGAGGTAGGCTTGCAAAATGGAGTACATTTATTTATCTTAAGTAGGGTAAATACGAATGACATTTGATAGTGTTTCGCTATGATATTCCACTAGGTGTCTATGTTGAGTGAGAACTGCGCCCACAACATAGTCCGAATCATTTTTCTCGATCTCATAGGGTTGTTGTAGGTTGGGTAATGAGATCACTGGGGATGAGCATAAGATATTATTCAAATCATCGAATGCTTTTTGTTGTGATAGGCCCACACAAAATTTTCCTTACCACCACCCTTGGTTACTTGGCCGAGGGCCCATGCAATATGGGAGAATCCCAACATGAACCTGCGATAGAAATTGGCAAGGTCTAAAAAGATCTGAAGCTGAGTGAGTCTAGTTGGAGTTAGGAATTCACGAATGACCTCAATATTGGCTAGATCCACATGCACCCCATGCTCATCAACAATGTAGCCTAGGTATTGGACCTTGTCCATGCCGAAGGAGAATTTTTCCAAATTTTCATATAACGTGTGTTGTCGCAGAGTGTGAAAAACCTGTTGAATATGATGCAAGTGTTATGACCAATTCTTGTTGTAGATGAGGATGTCATCCAAATAAACCACCACAACACAAATGGTGAAAATCCACAAGATATCATCCATCATCCTCATGAAATTTGTTGGGGCATTTGTCAAACCAAAGGGAAAGACCAACCATTCAAAAATACCTTCTTTGGACTTGAAGGTAGTTTTTCATACATTTTTCTACTTTATTTGGACCTGATGGTAGCCATACTTCATATCAATCTTACTGAAGTATTTTCCCCCCTTGCGATAGTCAAGGAGATCATCGATTCGAGGAATCAGGTACCAATTCTTGATTGTGATTTTAGTTAGGGTCTGGTAATGGATGCAGAGTCGCTAGGTCCCATCTTTCTTCTGCACAAGCACGATTGAGCTTCCACGTGGTGATGATCTGGGTAGGATGTGCCCCTTTTGGATGAGTTTTTGGATATGACACTTTATCTCCTCATTTTCTAATAGAGAGTGGCTATAGACTGGCCCATTGAGTAGCGGTGTGTCGGAGGTCAGATTGATTGAATGCTTGACCTGACAGTGTAGAGGTACCCGAGTGGGTGAGGAAAAGATGTATTTGTATTATTCCACAACCTTATCCACTTGCTTTTGCTGCATGGAGAGATCATTCGTAGAGGCCATGGATGTGGCTGCAACCTTCAACTCACTTTGAGAGCAAATCATGAAGAAGAAAATTTTCCTAGTCTGGGAGATGACCTTCCTGCATTCCTTAGAAGAGATCAAGGAAATGGAAGTAGGTGGGACTACCTCAAGTATCCTGTACAATTTCCTATCCAGAGTAATAATAACATTGTGAGGCATAAAATCATATACAACATGACGTTTCCATAAATAAGGTTGTCCAAAAAGAGCATCACAAACTTCACGAGGAGCGACATCACACAATACCCCATCTTTGAAGGTCTTGATGTCATATGACAGGCGACATTGTTGGTTGATGTGAAGATAAATTCCTTGGTGGAACCATCCGATGGTGTACGATTGCGGGTGCAACAATGTCAGTAGAGTCAATCGCTTGATGAACTCTATTGAGATGAGGTTATTCTGGCTGCCACTATCAACGATGAAGTGGAGCGAGGTACCCTTCACCCACATCTGTGAATGAAAGAAGCACTCATCTTCCTCTGGCTCATCAGGTTCACTGGACTAGATCTTGGTGGTAGAAACGGTGGCACTGGGTTCCGTGTCAATAATATGTCTCCCATTTTTTGGTTTTGACTCTGAATCGGAACCCACATATGATTCAGAGGATTTCACCTCATCCACCAATGACTTATTTGAGCGGAAATCAACAGTGTTATGCTAGGGGCTCTTATGGAAGTCACACCACTTCCCAATGTCTTTCTTAATATTTCCGTTGTCGTTCTTTCTCTACGGCTTAGACTGGTTGTCTTGCGGTTGTCCATATTTTCTCTGCCCTTTGTTCTGTGGGTTGGGGCTACCCTTTCCCTGGTTCTACTGTGAAGGGTTCCCAGACCCAAACTACCACATCTTTTGTTTAAGTTTCTACTCGATTTTTACAACATATCGATAGGTTGCGCCCAGGGACGAGATTTCCAAAAACTTTATTTCTATCTGGAAGTATCCATGTAGACTGTCGTGGTACTTGAGCACTATATGTCACTCAAAATATTTGATACCCATCTTGGTACAGAAGGTATGGAAGATATTTGTGAACTATGGAACTGTTTGGTCCCTTTCCTGTCGTAGTGTGCTCCATCTTGTATACAGGTCATCATAACTTCCAACATGGTAGTATTGTTCCTTAATAGAATCCCTGAAGGACTCCCAGGTCAGTGTGACTATAAATAATGAGGTTTCCTCTGTTTCCTTTTTCTCCAAAGAGTCTCTCACCAATCTTTGACATGGGGAATGGCTTTGAGGAGCACAAATGTAATTTTTTCTCTGTTGGAAAACTTATGGGCGGAAAAATACCCTTCTAGAAGATTCAACCATTTGTCTACAACGTTTGTGTCTATCTGAACTTCAAATATAGAAATATCAAAGTTTATATGTACCTTGAATGGGGTGGCGCCTCTGCTCAAGGAAGATGTATCACATGTTGGTAGTCATCGAAGAATTTGCGTAAAACTATCCATCATCGTGTTCCTCTATTGCACGAGGGATTCCTCAAGCAATAGTTTGAAAGGATATCTTGTCCCATTGTATTTATTTTCTCCTACCATGGAAGGTTGCTTTGGCATGTGAGAGTTCTTGTCCTCAAGAGAAACAATCTCGAGACCTAACTCTTTGTACCCTGACCTCATTGAGGACATGCACTAAAAATGACAAGGAGCAAATCGCTCTGACACCACTAATCTGGATTTTATGAGAAGAACGAAATGAATACATATCTGTATTATTAACACATAGATACAATGAAAAATAACAAAGATATAGTAAAACTTGGCTTCTTTTTAATAAAGAAATATGTTGAAACTTTAAAATGCAAACTAAAACAAGCTTGCTAGAATGGTGGTGGCTTATCTCTGAGAAGAGATGTGACAACTACACTCATTCGCAAGAAGATGAGTACAATGAGGCTCCAAAGGCATTTTTACATCAAACATGAATGTCAAAACCATAGACATCCAAAAAACTAACCCTAGGAGATGAAGCACCAAAAGTCATGTGGGCCCTGTTGGGGTAAGTTGGTACATCAACTTCCCGGGGTCATAACTTTTGCATATGATCTTCATTTTAGGTGCACGATAACCCGTTGTAAATGTTTATCAGAGGACTAAACAGTACGCCATCACACTCTAACTTCATCTACAATTTGACTATGGGGGGCCCAAAAAATGTTGTTTTTGGGCCTCAAAACGACCCCAAAAGTGTAGGACCGGTGATTTCACTCGATCAACTCGATCTATCGCTCAAACTCAATCCCCCTCTAAAGGATATACTGCCTTTTCTGTAATTGAACGAAGGGATGAAACTAAATATTCCCACTCGTTATAGCCAGCCCTGGATATGCTCGCTTTTGACTTGGAAGGGACGATGCGAATAATGATGCTTACACCCGGTCAAAGCTAGGAAAAAAACTGCCAAGATGAAAACTGAAACTGCCAAGATGACATCATATATGAGCCAGTTGGAATAGGTGGGTGGTCACTGATATCCACTTGGATCGCACAAAGACAAGGTGTCTAAGCTTCTTTGGTAAACTTTCATTAAATGACACATAAAATAGTGAATACGACAATAAGGTGGTAGGATATTTATCTAGGTGTGAGATATGTGATAGATTTAATGTCGTGAAAGCGTACACTGTATCATGGAATAGATAAGAGTCAACCAAAATAAGTATGGTTTTAGCCTTTAGATGTCAAAGACATGTATTGTGTGATGAACCAATGCTCATTGACCAACCAAGCATTGGAAATGAGGACATTAATGGGTCATCTACCCTTCTTTTGACAATTTATGATATTTGTTATTCTTCATAAATTACAAGTGATTTTTAAAATCTACATTTTTTTAAGATAAGAATGTATTTTGAATTACTCTTCTAAAACAAGTTTGAACCCATTCAAAACACTAAAAAGGATTCAATTTCGATCATGGATGTGAGTCACGATATATAAATTATGTTCCAAGATTTAAGTAACATTGCATTTGCTTAAAAGAAATAAAGTACTAGGTTGCCTTCATGTTGATTTGACATGTTATATCAATGTTGAGATTTCAATGGGTTATAAATGGAAACGATAACGTATTCATAAATATTTTTAATTACAATCTCTCAATTGTTCGTTGCTATCTCTCAATTGTTCGTTAATACAAAAGTAGGGATTGGCTACTATACAACTTTCCATTTAATGATTAGTTAGTTGAAGTTTAAATGAAAGTGCATTGTTAACATCCCTTGAATGATTTAATGATTAGTTAGTTCAACTTTAAATGCCACTGCATTGTTAACCTTTAGATTAAACACTTAGTAAACCCATTTGTCATTGTTTGATGTAATATAAATTATCAATCACTTTGTTGATGTAGAAGATATTCGAATGTTTAACTTAATATTATCTTTTTGTGTGATTATCTTGCATAATAATATAGTAGAAATTGTTCAAGAAGGTGAAAAGGTATGTCAACTCCTAACACAATCTAATTTTCATTCTTTAAAATTCGATTACGGTTTATGTAACTATAGTAATTATCAAGTTATTTCGATAAGTTTTTTTCAAATTCGTTTGAAAGAAAATAAAATAATAGTAAGTTTCAAAAATCAAAGAACAAGCATTTTAAATTCAAAATTGTTAACTAAAAACACCAAAATTAGTGAAAAGAACATAGCAATTGTCTGAAAAAACGACGTGCACTACTCCTCAACCTCTCCATATTTGCATGAAGTGAACCCTCAATTTTCACATTAAAAGTACATAGTGCAAGCCCTAAGGAAATATTTGAACATTTCAAATTAAAGACTTTAAGCATCATGAGAAGACTTATTGATACACACAAGGTGCCTTAATTCTAAAAAGTCAACAAATAATGTCTCAAACCTAGAACAATAAGAAACAAGGGCAGCGAAGCAGCGTAGTCCCTGCCAAATTTAATGCAAGAAAATGGAAGCATGTTCAAAAGGCAAAAGTATTCGAATGTTGAAGTACGATTAGAACAGCATTCTAATGTTGTAGTATGAGAAAATGCAGTTTTGTGAATGGTATAAAGAAGTATAGTTGCAAACAACAGCATATGGTGTGATGCAATTGAATGGTAAATATTCTAATGAAGGCTAATTTATTGTGTGATTGATTTTATTGGATCAATGATATTGTACATAACAAAAGAGAAGGAAGCGAAATGCGATTCAATGCATGATTGCCCAGAAGCGAGGAATTTTTTCCATGGAAAATATCCAAAGGCAGCATTGCACAAAAGATTCC
>ML846633.1:0-10302 GCA_009831015.1 Picea engelmannii
AACTATGTAGGGTACTTAAATAATGGTTATTCCATAAAATATTATGAGGCATACAACAAAAACCAAAATAGTTTTGGTTCATTGAGAAATGAAATAAAATTCTACAAATGCAACAATTTTGGACACATAGCGAAGAAATGTAGATTGACTATTCCACCCAGGGAATCAAAGCAAAACATTAACAATTAGATATTGGAACCACAAGAGATATGGAAAAGAAAGAAGAATCAATGCTCGCTTTCTCTACAATCCCAACACAGAAAAATTGATTGGTATGTTGACAGTGGTTGTTAAAAGCATATGACATGTGACAATAATAGGTTTATAACTCTGAAGAAATAAAGAGATGGATCAGTTTCATTTGGAAATAATCATTTAGCTAAAATTATAGGTAGAGGCACAATTAATATTGGAATCAAATATGCCATGGAAGACAATGTTCTACTGGTCGAATATATGAAACACAATATGTTGAATGTAATTCAAATGTGAGATCAAGGACACATAATTCAATTTGATTCATAGAAATGTGAAATTAGGAAAGAAGGATCAGGCAAGTTAGTGGAAACAACGATAAGGACTCCGAACAACATATATGTTTTGAATGAAATTGGAAAAGAAAGGTATTGTTTAGGAAAGAAAAATGAAAGCTATCTCTGGCACAAAAGAATGGGTCACATGAACTTTGACAATATTTTCAAAATCATCAGAAAGGAAGCAATAAAAGAAATGCCTGAAATATCAAATAAAACAAAAACTCTATGTAAGCATTGTCTTTAGGGAAAACATACCAGGACCAAGTTCAAATCAAAGGAGTACTCAAAGAAAAAACCATTGGATATTGTACATACCGATTTGAGTGGACCAATGAGAACAAAAAGATTAAATGGTGAAAAATACTTCATGATACCGATTTATAGCTACACAAGAATGACTGCAATTTTCTTTCTCAAGAAGAAGTCAGAGGCATTCGAACACTTCAATATATACAAAGAAATGGTTGAAAAAAAGACAGACTTGAAAATCAAATGTTTGAGATCAAACAATGGTGGAGAGTTTACATAGAAAGAATTCATGTATTTTTGTGGCGAACATGGAATAAAAATGAAACTATCATCATCCAAGACACCTCAGCAAAATGGAGTTGTTGAAATAAAGAACATAATAGTACAAGAAATGGCCAAAACCATGTTGAAATATTCCAAGTTTGGAAACATATTTTGGGCGCAGGAAGTACATACATCAGTTCATATCCTGAACAGAGGAATTCTTAGAAATAATAGTGATAAGAATCCCTATGAGATATGGAAAGGAAGACCAGAAAATGTGAACCATTTTAGAGTATTTGGAAGCAAGTGCTATATCAAAAGAAAAGACAGTAGGATTGGAAAATTTGAATCTTGAGTTGACAAAGGCATAATTGTTGAGTACTCAAGCAAAATCAAGGCATACCAGTGTTTCAATCTGAGACTCAATAGAATATTGGAAAGCATCGATGTGCATATTGACGAGACAAGTGTACGAAATCCCAAAGAATAAAGCAAAGACTCAAAAGAGAAGGAATGATAAGAGGATTTGAAACAAGAAGTACAAGCAGCAGAAGCAGAAGAAGAAGAAGAGAAACCAAAAGCAGAGAAAGAGGAATATGACCAATAAAATCTTCAGACATCTCCAAAAATTCCTATCCAGCGAGTACAGAAAAATCATCCACAAGAACAGATCATTGGGAATAAAGATGCAGGAGTTGAAACTCAAAAAACATTTCGCTCGCCAGAACAAAGACATCTAGCACTATTGTCCATAGTTGAACCTAACAATTTTGAAGAATCCAACACTGATGAACACTAGATCAAAGCTATGGAACAAGAAATGTATTAAATAGAGAAGAATGAAACATGGGAACTTGTTCCAATGCCTAAATATAAGAATGTGATTAATGAGATTTTTGTGGTTTGGATTTTCAGAAGTGATCAGATTAGCCACAATCTTATCAATAGATCGTCAACGTTTCGGATCCATCTTCAGGACATGAAGCCTGGATTTAAAATGAAGAGAAGATAAGGTATTAAATACTAAATGTGAAAGGAGACCTGGGTGTTGGGTATGTTCATTTAGAAAATTTAAATCTTGATTTAAGCTTTTTCAGGGTTTCATTATTAATTCAATGTTTTTTAATTAATCTAATTAACTATGTTAATAGGTTCAAGTTTTTATGTCAATTAAAGAATCTATTAGGGTTAGTTTATTAAGCTTATCTAAACTATGATTTCAATTTTTAATTTTTATGTTATAATAATGATGGTAGTCTTATTAAAAGTTTATTTTAATAAGTGTCATTTATTTGTTAGGGTGGGATTATTAATTAGGATTAATTAATTGTTAGGGTATGATTATTAATTAGGAAAACTTATTTGGTATTAGATCCCAAATTGTTATGATTTATGTTTTTTACTTATAAATTTTCCCATTGATAGTTTTGTTAAGAGTGTTTATTATAATAAGTGTAATTTATTAGGGTATGATTATTAATTAGGTAGGGTTATTTTTAGTATTAGATTGTTTTCCTAAAATAGTGTTAATTATTATTATTTTTATGAATCAAGGGGAGCCATTTTTCGCTTAATTTTAGCCCATTATCTCTGTTTAGGTTACCAGGGTGTTTTTGGATCTCAATAGCTTCTCTAATATGTCGTTTAAAGAGGTGATTTTCTTTGGCAAGTATTGTGGTGTATTCTAGGTGGACATGGTGTTTTGTTGTAAGGGAGTGTTCAGCTAGGGCAGAGGTGTGGATGCATTCATTCTTAATGTCAGCTCCATGATCTTTTATCCTAATCTGGAAGGAGCGGCCGGTTTCACCGATGTAGCATTTTCCACATGAGCACTCTATTTTGTAGATTCCTTTTCCTTTGTGAGGGTCAAGTTTGTCTTTGACGGATCTCATATTATGTTTGATGGTTTCAAGTGGTTTGAAGGAGGTCTTAATCTCTTTTTTGCTGAGGACTCTTGCAATCCTATCGGTCACTCCTTTGATGTAAGAAAGGAAGGCATCTCTATTAGGGTTCTGGTCTTTCTAGACATTGGGATTATCATGGGTTTTTCTAAGGCTTTGTTTATTGCATTCTTAATGTCTTTGTGATTATAACCTATGTTCTTAAAATTCTTGGTAAGGTGATCGATTTCTTTATCTAGGTGTGCTTCATCGGAGATTCTTATGGCTCTCGTTGCTAAAGTTTTTAGAACACCTAGTTTCTGGTTGGGGTGGTGATGGGAGTTGGTGTGGACATAGTTCTATGTGTGGGCATTTTTTCTATAAACCGCATGTCCTAGGTCCCCATTACTTCTCCTGTTGATAAGAACATTTATAAAGGGGATGTTATCATTCTCTTCAATCTCCATTGTGAATTTTATATCTTCAGATATGTTGTTTAGGTGTTGGAAGAAATTTTTTAATTCCTCTTTCACGTGGGGCCAGAGAACATTGGTGTCATAAACAAATCTTTTTCATCTTAATGGTTTTAGGGGGAAGGAGTCTAGGGCCTTATTTTCAAAATTCTCCATGAAAAGGTTGGCAACAATGGGGGACAATGGGGAACCCATTGCTACGTTGTTGGGTATTCATACACAATTTGAATGAGGATTGACATGTAACCAAGAATAAGGCAAGGTTAGTATGCAAGGGGTATACTCAAGTTGAAGGAATATATTTTGAAGAAACTTTTTCCCTAGTTTCCAGAACGGAAGCATTCATATTTATCTTGGCTTATGCATGTTATAATATAATCCAAGTATATTATATGGATGTAAAATCATCCTTCCTAAATGGAGAACAAGAATAAGAATCCTACATTGAACAACCAGAAGGATTTGTATTGTCAGAAAAGGAAGATTATGTTTGCAGAGTGGACAGGTGTCTACAGAAAGGGTTCAGGAAAGGAAATGCAAAAAACAATCTCTACATAAAGGTAAATCAAGACAATATTTTGATAATTGAAGTTTATGTTGATGACATTATTTTTGGAAGTGATGATGGAAGGATGAGTTGGAAATTTGCTAAATACATTCAGAATGAATTTGAAATGTCATTACTTGGTGATTTGTCTTTGTTTTTGGGACTCTGCATATGTCAGCAAGATAAAGGTATTTTCATCTCCCATACCAACTATATCAAAGAAATGCTAAAGAAGTTTGGAATGGTATATTGCAAGCCCGTAAGTACTCCCATGCACACTAGTTGCAAATTGAGCAAAGATGATAAATCCAAGGATGAAGATCATAGACTCTATAGATCGATGATTGACATTTTACTCTATGTGACATCATCAAGACCGGATGTGATGCAAGTAGTTGGACAAGTTGTAATATTTCAAGAAGCACTAAAGGAAACACATGTTATGGAAGTAAAGAGAATATTTAGGTATCTCAAAGAGACAAAAGACTATGGATTATGGTATCAAAAAGGGAATGATCTATCTCTAGTTTCATACACAATTGCAGATTGGGCATGAAGTGTTGATGGTAGAAGAAGTAGAAGTGGATCAGTCTTCTACATGGGTTATTTCTCGGTATCTTGGTTGAGAAAGAAACAGGCTTCAATATCATTGTCCACAACATAAGCAAAGTATATTGCAGCATCAACATGTTGTACACAGGTTCTATGGATGAAGCAAGCTTTGCAAGACATACAGGTGGAATGTGATGAGCCTATTTTGATATTTTGTGATAATACTAGTGTTATAAGTATCTCTAAGAATCCAGTGATGCATTCCAAGACGAAACACATTACAATCAAGTTTCACTTTCTACAAGAACAAGTTACAAAGAATAACATCAAGGTAGAGTACATTGGGACAAAAGAAAAAATTGCAGATATCTTCAACAAACCTCTTCCAAAGGAAAATTTTGAGTATCTTCGACAGAAACTTGGAGTAGGTTTATCCCCACATTGATTTACATGGAATTTGGCGCAATAAGATAGAGGGGGAAGCATGAATCATGAAAGAATTGAATTATTTTTTAATGATTTTTATCATATATTTACACGAGGAATCAGCATGAATAGAAACATCATTAGAGATTAGAGGCTTAGAGATAGGGGGAGCATACCCAAGGAGAAGTCACCCTTTTCCATTGATGTCAAAGGGGTAGAAAAAAACATAGGCATGGAAATGAAGAGAACAGGCATGCAGACAGGGGGAGCCATCATATGTATAAGTGTTGTGTCTAAGTGTTTCCATCAATGCCAAAGGGGGAGATTGTTGAAAGATTAATGGTTGAAATATTAATTGTTGAAATATTAGTTGTTGAAAGATTGGTTGTCATTTATTGTTTAAAGATTGGTTGATATTGATGTCAAACCTTATCACAAAGTTAACAAGTTGCATGTGAAGGTAAAGTAGTTGTAAGAAGAAGTTAACAAGATGCATGTCAGTTGCATGTTAAAGTAACTCTAAACATAATTTAAAAAATTGCATGTGAGTTGCATGTCATCATGAGATCCTATGTGATTTTCATGTCATCATGAGATCCTCATTAAAAGATAGAGAAGAGACAATTTGAAAATAACTTCTGGTGAATACAGATTCGCATATTTGAGACAGTGAGAGGAATTCAGTGAAGTACAATGAATGAAGAAGTTTGCAGGAGCCGAGCATATGAATAAGTGTTAGAGATCCAGGTCCTTTGCATAAATCCATGAGTTTCAGGAGGAAAAGAACAAACATCCATGGGCTAGAGTGAGGAAAAGTGTGTACATCTACAAGAAGACAATGTAAGGGTTGTGAACCTGTGAAGAAAAGTTGTTGAAGATCAAATATCAAAAACCCAGGTCAACTATAGGTTGAAGGTATGTCTTCTTGTGTACGCATTGATTTTAAGTCACTCCAAACCTAAGTAGTTGATTCCAATCAGTAGTGATCATGGCATGGAATTATAAACTTATCAATAACAATCAATTGATAATGAACTCTCTATATTCCTCCCTCCCCGATATCAATCAAGTGGAACATGTGTGTATTCTGAATAAATCAGGAACAAATATATCTTAGTGATTCATAAGAATTTGATTTGGAGAACTCTCTTTTGGATCTTGGAATGAGGTATGTGTGGTTGAAGTATTGATGAGATATTGAAATCAATAGTAGCATTAGGAGAATCAGAAACATCAACAACAATAGGTTATCAGGTACAATAACATAGGTAGTGACAGATTGGTCTACATTTATGTTTTAGGGCAGTTGGATGAGGCAAGGAAAGGGTGTTGTAGCCTCCTTCCAGTTGGAGCTGATAAATTAGGGAGTTGGAGATTCCTTTAGGTTGTAGCCTGTAGTTATGGGGTTGAATCCTCCTTCCGGTTGTAGCTGGAAAAATAGGAATTTGGTGCTTCCAATGAATGTACTCTTTGATAAATAAGAAAAACATTCCATGGTTTTTTTCCAACATTGGGTTTCCACGTAAAATTCTGGTGTGCTATGTTTATGTGTTATTTATGCACTTAATTATGGTATTGATGATATATTGAATGCTAGTGATGAACTATTGATTTAATATTGTGGTTAAAGGAAGAACAATTTTAATACCGATTCACCCCCCCACTCAGTATTCCAAAAATATCAACATCTCATTCATGTTTATTGCAAATATTTATCAAGAATGAGTACCACTTTCAATATGCACTTAGTTGTGATGGTTTCTTTACACCACTGCATGAACTCATTTTCTACAAACCCTACCCAAGAATATATATAGAATCTATAGAGGTACTAAATAATATTGGATATTTGTACTTGGAAGAGAACTCAACATATATCAATATTTAGCTCGCAGGGGTGTAGACTGACTAGCAAGTGCCATGTAAATGGAAGGAAATGTGTAAAGGAGGTCTCAAGTTCGATTCTCACCCCGATTAACTCGTGCCCCATGATTGTGGGTTGTGTGGACGCACGTAGAGGTTATAGAGGTAGTAGACGAGAATAGACCCTGTGTCAGACGAGTACGAGAATCGCATGTTGTCGATTCCCGCGCCAGTAAAAAAAAAAAAAAAACATATATCAATATTTATGGTTCCACACAAGCACCTCACATGCTTCCATTGTATGTGACAAATAAGTTGTTCCTTTAAGAGATTGGGTATCAAATAGCTCTGCATGGATTTAGTGTTTGCTTGATAAAACACCAAAAGAAGAAGTGCCCATCATATCCATTGTATATGGGCTTGTAAGGGATGGCATATTATACTTGGGCCAATATGTAGGGAGAAAACATTGAGGCATACCATTTTAATCTATAAAGAGCGTTAATCCATGATCCCCTAGGGATTGTTGTAAAGAAAATATCATAGGTGAGGATCTCTTTCCCTTATGAACATCAAGAGATTGTGGCTAAAAAAAATCAAAATATGGCACTGACCTATGGAGAGGTTTTGAACAATTTGTAATTGATTTCTGAGGAGAATGAAAGAAAGAAGAAGGAGGAAGTTGCAAGGGTTATTTATAAGAGAAAAACCCTTCAAGAAAAAAGGTAGGAATAAGAAAAGAGAAGATTGGAAGTATTATATAAGTTTAAAGAAGAATATAAAGCCAAAATAAAAGAAAAAACACAAAATAAAGATATCAAGAAATAATAATTGGGAATTAGAGGCTAAAGCTAGAGTTGAATTGGCAGCAAAGAAGGAAGAAGAGGATAATTAATTAGCAAGAAAATAATATGAGGTAAAATATGAAAAACAGAGGAAAATTGAAGAAGAATCTAGATAGCAACGAATCAAAGGAAGTCACACAAGGAGGGAATGAGCTAACATAGGAAACCAATGAAGAAAACACAAAGAAACTAGACTAATCATAGGTGGAAGAATTTTTCACCACTCAAACCTTTTCCACTACTTTTGGTTTAGGCATAGTTATAGGAGGTGATGACGCCATTTCAACTCATATAGATGAAGTTGTTGATTTAGAATTGTTTTCATTTGACAAACAAAGGAAGCAAGTAATAAGACAAAAGCATAAATTAAGTGAAATTAGTCTGAACTCCATAGTAATACTCATCACTAAAAGTCTGGTGATGGACATAAGAAAGATGAGTTTGGATTACTATGTCTTACTATATTATACATTGCCTAATAAATTGTAAAAAAAGTTATGGATATAGAAAATAAGACGAGGGAATATGAAAGAAAAATTGCCTTCCTAGAGAATCAAGTTAATTAATATCAATCTTGTAAGTATCAAAATGAAAAAAAAAAAAAATTGAATAAAAGATGAATTGAATAATGTTTAAAGAAAGTTTTATGATAGAGCATAGCATGTGCAAGCTCATGGTCAAGATATTTTTGGTGTCATGAATCATATCCAAAAGTATGAGCTTGCTTATTAGCAAGCTCAATTATGATTTAATAAGGTTAAATAATAATAATAATAATCTAATTTTAAGTTCACAGCCAAGCCAAACACGAAATTGGTGTATGAGACCCCCTTGTTTGTGGGACAAGGGCCCCCCTCTATGCAACTATTTTACAGCTAAATTCTACGAAGGTGTACATACCTTACCCCCCTCTGGATTTGAACCTATTATCCCAAAGGAGGAAACACATGTTCTTAGGCCCACTCAAGTAGTCCTCTATAGAGGAATTTATAGTAGTTCTCTATAGAGGAAGTTACCACTGAAATTACTATTTTCACACTTGCATTATTTGAAGAGATGGAATTTGGTTTGAAATACTAGAAACAGACATCTTACAATTCTCTCACTAAATTTACTCATGACAAATGTTTCTTTGTTCTGGTATGTTATAGAGAATATGGAAAATACTTTCCATTTACCATATTTTGGGCCAAATTAGGACAATATATTTCCAAAGGATAAAGTATCTAAGGACCTAGAATATTATAGAATCTAAAATATAAAGATGTCAACTCCCTCTTTAAATTTATTGAAGCATCCATTAAAAAATTTGTGGAAGCTCCTACTAGGGAATTAACATTAATTGGAGCTCTACTGCCTAAGATGGAGAAGTTTGAAAAAATGTTGAGGTAGAGCATAGCATCCTACAAGGCTCCTTTAAAAAAACATAATTTTCCTCATCGAGGTTCATTATATCAAACCTTTTAGGCATGGTTTTCTCATATAAGGAAATGTAGAACAAAAAAGGGCGAGTAGATTCCTCAAAAAACTTAGAGCACTCTTCTAGAGAAGAGGATCTAAACAGACAAAGAGGATCTACCCCCCCAAGTAGGAGAAAATGATATTTTACTTAAGGAACCCAATATGCATGAAGTGCAAATGAACATTTCACCAAATGTATCAATATGATTGATTTCCCCTCTCCTTCATCTTTTCTATAAAGAAATGAAATCTAATTGTAACTTTTTCTTGTGCGTCTTTGTAGAATTTTTTATGAAATGTTAATGAATGAGAAGAAACTATTGGCCAATCTATTTGAAGACAAACTTAAGTTCTAAAATGTGTGGTTTCTGGAATGTTTTTTTCTAATTTGCTTAATTTTAGAGTGTTATAAGAATTTGCTTTTACAACATAGACTTTTCTCACTTATGAGCAACTTGTTTTATTTAGTTTATTTCACAATTTTTTTATAGCCTCAAGCATAGTACTATAGTTAGTTGATCATTACCATACTTTTATGTAATGCAACTAGTTATTTAAATTATTGTTTTTATTTTCTTAAGTAACTTTTTACTAAAGGGTTAAAGTAGTAATGTATTTGGTTCTGTGTTTACCTCATAAGTTTTATTAGTTAGCATGGGAATCATTTTTCACTTTGCATCTTAGATTAGTGGCATCCCATTTATTGCATTTAAAAAATACATAAATGGTGAATCGAGCCACAATAGGTAAAACCAAACAAAACCATGTAAAGGTTATCAAGCCATAAAGTGGATAGACTCCTTATTCCAAATTATGTAAGGTCTAATTGGGTCTTCTCATTTAGGATAATATGCATTGATTACGCGGGACCATTCAACAATTGTGAAGCTAGAATGATGAAAAGCCAACCTATGTGAGAATATTTTTAGAAATTTCTTAACATCCCATGGCTACTCTCATACCCGTTATGGGATTATGAGTTTACTCTTTCAATACCATTAAATGTTATCTCAAAGAAGATAGTATATATATTTTACAGAATTAATTTTGATGGTGAAGGGAAAACCCATTCCTTTTAGGCATCTTATCCATTTTAAAATTACATGCCTAAATATTAATATTAATATTAATATATATATATATATATATATATATATATATATATATATATATATATATATATATATATATATATATATATATATA
>ML846633.1:10351-35463 GCA_009831015.1 Picea engelmannii
ATGCAAGTTGTTTAACCTCACTTTAGAAGGACATATTCAAGATTGGTATAGGGAGTTACTAGCCAAATCCATTCATAGCTAAAATCGGTTTGTGGAAGTTGTTCTAACGACTTATAAAAATTATAACCACTAATGTCTTTGTTATGAGTGTGAAAAAATACAAAAAAATAAAATAAAATAATAATTTAATGATGATTTTATACTTAGGCTTCCACGTATTTATTATAGGTTTCATGAAAGTGATAAAACCTCTTGGAAATAATTCCTTGAATGATTTTCTTATATCCTTTCTTTTCAAGAAGGGAAATCTTTTGATTGTGAGAAAGATTCATGTTTTACATGTCCTTTTTTGGAATATTTGAAACCAAAACTTTCACCTCGCGACAAACATTATGTTCTAGAAGGAATTAGTCTACAAAATAATCCTAAAAGAGAGTTTAATTTAGAAGATTGTGTAAGTATTAATTTACAATAAGATATTCCACGTTGTCTTGATTCAAACAAATACACTATATCAGCAAACTCATTCTCCCAACAAAAATAAAATCTATTGATTTCCAAGTCTCATACAATCTATTTTTTTATTCTAAAGAAAAACATAAGGGAAATATTTTGAACAATGATTCTTTGTTTGTTTTGAATGAAGAAGTTGGTTATAAAACTCTTGAAGACTTGTTATGAATCATAATATCTACTTCTTTCAATCCAAATTATGAACAAACAAAAGGATTAGAAGTAGAAACGAGTTAATTATTATCAAATATAAGGAATTCAACATACTCAAATTGTGGGATAACTAAGGGAATTTCTCTTGGATCTATGTTAGCTGGTAATCTTGAAGATCGAGAGGAAAGTGAATATGTTGTTTATTATGGAGACATTTACGTTGAGGATGATAACCCTTTCTTTGATTTTGATGCTCTCTTCACATGTCATTTTTCTAATTATCATCTACAGGGAGATTTAGAAGATTATTCTACAGCGAACCCTTTATATTCTAATGAAACACGGAGTGGAAGTGGGTTAGAGTGTGTAAATATTGAAGATATATTTTTCCATAATATTTGAACTTAGACTCACTAATTATAAATCTATTCAGAAAAGGAAAATTTTCAAACTTTAATTCATAAAATAAACACTTATGGAGTTATCTCATCTAGAAAAATTTATTTTTGTAGCCATAGCCTGCAATCTAAGGTCCAAGAGCCAACTGAATTAAAAATTGTCTATGATAGCCTTGTATTTAAAGATGGAATGTTTTTGTCAGAAGAGGACTCACATTCCTTGACCATATGTAGGTTGGGATTATCAATCACCTAGAGCATAAATTTATTACAAGGGGATTATATTATGCTACACATAAAGAAGAAACAATGACATATGTATTGTAACGTACCCAACTACCCACAGGTCGGGCACACTAACTTCAAGACCCCTTCTGGACTAATTCGACCTCTGACCTAACTTTAAATAACAATGATGCATGAAATATTCACATGAATTGATAAAGATTAATGCTAAACATAAAATAAATTAACCATACAACATGCACAACAATAACCAGCAAGCATGCATATTATAGATGTGAAATTCATAGATAATTAAATACACAATGGAAATAAAGATACACGGGTAAATAACCATCATAGAGAGAACTTATCTTTTCTAAAACAATACACCATCTAGCTGCAGACTAAGGATGTTCCACCCATCCGTAGACACTGTTGTTCCAAGTCTCAACAACAATGTCACCCCCGATTCGGGGCTATGAATCCACAAGGATGATTCTGGAGTGTCACTCAGCTTCCCAAACCAGTCAACACTCAAGCTCTCACATGCTTCCCAACACCCACAACAATCCAAGTACCCAGCTTTCTTCTACCTAGCCTGCATAATCCAAGAGAATGGACCCCCCCTTCTCTGCCATGCAATCCCTCAGGTTGTCCATCTACTTCCAAGGCTACATTGCAGCTAGTCCAGAATCTCCATGTTGGGACTCTCAGGACTCCCACCTATGAGCAATATTGGGCACATACTAGATCATATCAAACATGCAGGTATTGATTCATGGTTGGAATAGACCAGCAATATCTACAACCAACAATACCATGGTTGTTCTTCAATAGTTTGTTTTCTTTTCCCAAGACAAGACACAAATGAGGAAAGACGAGTGGGTGAAAGAATGAATGGAGTGAAATCCCAACGAACGTTGTGAACAAAAAGAAATTGAGTGAATGACTAAAGCAAAAGAACAAGAACAAGATAGAGAGAACCCCAACCCCAGACCAAAGAGGGGTTTATGTAATTCTTGGAATGAAGGAACCACTTGGCCTTCCTCTCAAGAAGCACATGTAATTTTTATTCTCCATTAACCAAAATAGGTAAATAAAATATAAAATAAATACGTATCCCCTTAAGCCCCCTCTCTTGTGGAATCATAGCCCCCTATAACTCTTGTTCTTGTTCGTCTAGTAGCCAGCAATGTATTTATTATTAATAATGATCAAAAAATTGCATTTCCTAGGCACAGCGGCCTCTTTCGATTGTTTAGGCACTCTGTCCTTTCATAACTTAACAAAATACATTATTTAATATGGGGCTCAAAACCTGGGGTGTTACATCCCCTCCCCCTTATTTTGGCATTGTCCTCAGTGCATATACAAAACAAATATCAAAATATCAAAATTAATTTAAAAAGTTGCAGGTAATCCGCTCGCATGGCATCTTCATGCTCCCAGGTAGCATCTTCAAGACCATAGTAGGTACACTAGACTTTTACCATCTCTATAACTCGATTCTGGAGCATTTTGACTTTTCTGTCCAATATTCGTGTTGGTTGGACCTGAAAGTCTCCCTTTGTCTCTACCTGAAGAAGATGCCAATCAATAACATGGTTAGGATCATGTACATATTTCTTTAGAAAAGAGACATGAAATACATTATGCACATTCTTTGTAATATCCCCAAGTAGAGCCCCAGTTGTAATTATGAATTGTAAACATATTTGATAGGATGGTGAGCTGAGTTATAATAAGCTAGGAGGTTTATGTGGTGATTAGGCCAGAGAGCCTAGATGCAAAGGTCAGTGAGCCTACTATTGTATATGTGTAAATGCTCATATATTTAATATAATTACATCGCTGCATGTAGACCGACCACGAAGAAAGAGTTATGGGGGACTAAGCTCCACTAGGTAGGGTTAGGGAGGGGGCTAAGTTTCTAGGCCTAGAGGCTAAGCTAGAGGGATTACCTCTAAGAGAATAATATTTTATTATTATTATTTTCCTAAAGGCTAAGGTGGACATGAACGGTGTTGTCCTATGTTCCTGGGAAAGGGAACAAATGTGAAGTGGAACGCATGCGGCTGCAAGAAGATAGGTGTCGACCTGGGCACATGCAGTTATAGCTGGGAAAGCCATCTCGTTAGGGGGTTCGCTTGGAATTTAGGTGGTTCTCCCCATCCTGGCATCGGGACCAGTCTGGAGTCTCCTCATGACCCTTACGATTCTCTGGAAGTATGTCACCCTTTCCAAAATTCACCAGGTATTCACGTATTGAACCAATTCTCCTTCATCATCGCCTCTATATCTAGAACGCACCTTGGGAACCTGCGAGGATACTGTAGTTATCATGTGCGTATCCTGTGAATTCTGTGCACCCTGTAACTTTCTAAGCCGTGTTGTGTCACAACTGTTGGTTGTTGCATCCCACGCAGTTCCTTGACTAAGTGTGGCTTGTTGCCATCATTTGTTCCTCATTGAGCTTTGTTGTCGTCCTCACCTTGATGGAATTGAGTTTAAGTTGTTTGAAGAAGCGGGTTGTCAGGCCCATGGTTGAAGAGGCAGGTTGTCAGTCCTATGAGAAACTCTCTCCAGGTGAGAGAGTGGGTTGAGGAAGTGAGTTCTCCTGGAGGGAGTCCCGTAGCTTCTACAGAGCTATGAGAATTATGGTCTGGCCTATTATTGAAGCCCCGGAAGGGAAGTGGAGCAATTGATGGACTCTGTGACAGTGAAGGTGTATACTCCTGGGATGGGACAGACATGTGGGGAATGAGAGTCTGTGACCAGTGGGAATAAGTGCCTTCTAGGAGAGAATCCTTCCTCTTAAACTGTGTGACTTTTTGTTGTTGACATCACCTATGTATGTTTGACATAAGAGCTTATTTGAAGAAGAAGGTTGTTAGGCCTGTGAGAAACTCTCCCAGGTGACAGAGTTTGTTGGGAAGTGAGTTCTCCTGGAAGGGAGTCTCATAGAAGGTACAGTACTCTAAGAATTCTAGTCCATCATGTTGTTGAAGCCCAAGGTAAGAGAGGTGTAGGAGTCGATGGACTTATATTAGTGAAGGTGTACCCTCCTAGCGTGGAACAGGCATGTGGGGAATGAGGGTATGTGGGTTGTGGGCGTAAGTGGCTCCTTGGATAAAAGATCCTTCATGTTGTTTTGTGCAACTTCCTTGTTGTCCTTTCCAAGCCTAGAATTCCCTTGCCCGGTGGAGTTTAGTCCTAGCTCGGGGGTGACCCACTGTTGAGTGTGATGAGTAGTGTGGTCTAAGGCTGGGAGGTTCGTGGAAGGTTTGCATGTAGTTGGTGGTCTTCTAATAAAATTTAAGTACCACTTTTATGTTCACTTACATGTTATGTAATGGTACATATGTTGTAATTGATGAGTATTGCATGTGTATGGTGTATATGTTGTGTGTGTAGGCTTACTGTTATTTCTACATTAATATGTTATATATATGTAGAATAGTCATTCTATGTTTGTATGTATGTGTATTTTTTTCCACAAGTATCTTTGTGTGGCATAGCCCAGTAGTTTAAGGTTGGAGTTGTCACAGATCAGAGTAGAGAAGCAGAGCTGCAGAAATAGTGTGGCCCGACCTGGGTGGTCGGGGACGTCACAAAATGGTATCAGAGCTAAGTGAAGTGTCTGAGTAGTGGCGTTGCTTAGCATGTTGGTAGCTGGGGACATTACAAATTGGTATCAGAGCCAAGGTTCAAACACTAAGCCTGGATGGGACGGATAAGTGGTCATTAGAACCAAGGTGTCAGAGTG
Organism: Picea engelmannii; assembly: GCA_009831015.1. Classification (NCBI taxonomy): domain Eukaryota; kingdom Viridiplantae; phylum Streptophyta; class Pinopsida; order Pinales; family Pinaceae; genus Picea; species Picea engelmannii. Next base: position 15,407 of record ML846633.1, read on the forward strand.
AATTTTTGTTGAGAGGGACAAAATTCAAAGTTCAGATCATTCCTAAGTGCCAGGAAGGAACCGTGTGAACACTTGGACTGTGCTCAAAAGCTCAGGAATTATAGCAGTTCAAGAAAACCTACAGAGGGAGGATACCACCGCAACCATGGTATTGGGCCACAAAGTTTATAATTTGGACCGTATGATCTGTTTGGGAGAAGGAGGATCCCTCACAACTGTCAGATCTGGAAAAAGGATCATGGCGGTTAAGCACCAAAGTCCTTCGGGACTTCGCCACTCTGGATGTTTGAAGTTACTTGTCGTAAAAGGGAGAAAAAGTGTCAAAGCTCTGAAGACTCGGAGTGGATATACACCGCAAACCCAGGGAGAAGTGCTTGACCGTTAGATCAAGCCAAGAAAAAAAGGTAATGCACAATGGTGAAAAGTGGATCTCAGCCATCAGATATGTGTGTAAGTGTTTGTGAGTAGTAGATATCACAACAGTTTGTAAGTTCAACACTTTGGGAGAATTGGAGTGTGATAGTGTGAAAAGTCTCGAAGCCCGAAGTCCCGAAGCCGAAGAAAATAAGTGGCATGGCATGATGATGTCGCCAATGGTGATGTCGACCTTTCCTAGACATGCCAAGTGCCACCACCTTAATTGTTGACAGTTGTACTATGTGGGCCCTGAGGTTACATAACATAGCTAAAGTTCGGTGGGTCCACACTAGCGTTGATCATGATACATCAAGATCGATGGCCATGAGGCATTGCGGGGACCCAAATTGCATGAGATTTAATATCTCAAGGAGGTTCCACAATCCAAACCATGATTTTACCAGGGGGTTAGGTGTTAGTGACAGAGGAATTGTGGGATGAAAGGAGGGTTACTCCAAACCACAGATGCATGCCCCCGTAATTTGAAAAACGTTAAGTGATGTGACTATTCGGTATCTTAGTTCAAGTAAGGAAACAGTGGGTCCCAGTGGACGCGTGGTGCTAGCTGTGAATTCTGGAGACTTGACACTCTGGAAGAATGGTTCATAAGGGAATGAAAGGAAGAACTTTCAAAAATTTCATAATGTTGAGGTGACGAGACGTAATGACATCACCCAAGGTGACATGAAAGTGTTCGGAGATTAATGTTTCAGGGAGTTGGGGGTGTGCATATGTGAAATCCTCTAAAGTCCTTAAGCTCTGAAGCTCCTAAATCTTGGAGCTCATATGCCTAAAGTTCCATAGTGGGTGTCAGTCGTTGGATGTTGGATAGTCGTGGACTATTGATCCACCCTACTTCGCGAGTTATGCAATCCAGAACTACGAGAGATTTGTTGTGATGTGCTTTGAAAACCTCTGAAGCCGAAGCCCGAATTTTCAAGGCTCCGAATAAGCGCCCAAATCATAAGTGTTAGGCCACAGCCGTGGTCCCATGAAAATAAAGGGCTCAAGGAAAATGGGGGCTAGCGCCCAAAACCTATGTTAAAGAAAGGAAAAGAGCTTAGGAAGGAAGCCTATGGGTTTCGTCTGGTTCAAACCTGCATCAAAAGAATATTGAAGACCTGGGAACTTTATGATAGGGTACAACAAAGATCTAAGAGCCATTAGCTCATAGAAAAGAGATCGTTGCACAAGAAGTGCATCAGTGAAGAAGCACAAGTTTTAAAGGATCATATCTTTATGCTCAAGGCTCATAATTGAGCAAGGAAGTCATGATTGGAAAGTTCTCATAAAAGAGGATTCCAGATGTAATGGTTACATTAAAACAGAAAAAATTCTAGAGATGTCTTCAGATAGAATAAAGAAGGAAGAAGTACAGGGGAAAAAATTATTTATTCTACATCTGAGATTTTTTTCAGAATTCATCGGATCAGATATTGGGTTCGATAAGCAGCATGGAAACCCCAAATGGAATTCTTGTTTGGGAAAGACAGTCCAGGTGACAATCTTTTCACATCTAATGTGAAAGCTAGGTGGATAAATCCATCTACGATACATGATAATGCATGAACCATAAGTTCATATGGAGATGCAAAGAATGGGAATAAGGAAGGAAGGATTTATGGAATATGAAAGAGTTTGGAGATAAGATGTGACATCTCCAAAGATCAGTCCTACAGATTGGAGGTATCACCTCCAATATTTCTAACCAAGTGCACAGTGGAAACATGGCATGAAGGTCATCAAATATGGCATGACAGAAGATGATTTTTCCAGTCAGGTTGAAAAATCATATGGTTCAAGTCAGGAGAAAATAATAATTCATCAAGATAATACCAATGTTGATATGATCAGTCATGGAAAGGCTAAACCAAATTTCTTCAAGAAAGAAGTTGGTATTAACTATCCAAGGTTACTAAAAGAACATGATTGGAAATATAATTGGGTCATGAAGGAATTGGATTAGAGGGATCCAAGTAATAGGGAAATGATAAAAATTAATATCATCATAATATGTGGTGGAAAGTATGCAAAGTAGACAAGGAAAAACTTATGGACAGAGTCAATTCCATTAAAATCCTAAGGTAATGGAAAAAGAAGTCATGAGATAGATATCAAGCTAATAGGAATGCATGTCAACACTCGAGGAAGGAAAGCTAGAATAGTAGAGGATTGTTGATGCACTCCAAAGGTGTGAAGATATTTCCATAAGAGAATGGGCATATCAAGTCAAGAATAATTTAGAAGTGAAGTGACTTCTAAAGAGAAATCAATAAGGAACCAGGAAGAAGAAAATGGTTCTATGCATGGTTTTGAATGCAGAGGATATGGTGCCTGAAAAGAATCCATCTTAATTAGCATAGAGCCATGAGTGACAACCCAAAAGGTTGGAGGTATCACCTGAATCTATGATGGTAAGATAAAACAAGGAATTTCATTTGATTCTATGCAACTGGAAAAGGGGAATATGTGCATCCTTACAGTATGCTAGAGATTGGATAGGTAAATCAAGTTTGAAGATAGTTGGGATAGATGGATCTAGAAAACAAATAAAAGTTGAAGGTTAATGTCAACATTAGTAATTGGATGGAATTGCAAAGGCATTCAAGAGTGATTTGGCTAGAAAGTGCTCAAGAAAAAAATAGTCATGTACAATGACTACAATGAGAGCACAAGAAGATTCAGGAATCCAGGAAGAATTGAAGACTTATGGGATCAGAAAGGAAAAGTTTCACATGGGAAAGAATTTGTTGAAATTGTGGTAGCGTTGAAGCAGTTGAATTAGGGTTGGTTAAACAACCATAAGCAGAAAAATAATTCTTTCATGTTGCAAGTGTTGTTGCATACTGAAGGAAGCAACATAAACTTGAAGGTTGGTTAGGTTTGATAAAAGAATCATGAAAGTTTCTACTGCCATCAACCATACAGGTAACATAAAATTTATTAATGGAAGTCATGCATGTATGAGTTTTTATTACTCTTTTTGCATAATTGTTGAAGGGAATTTAGGTAAGAATTTCCTTATCCAGAGTTATTTTATAAAATCACTTGATTGTATTATTTGAATACATACCACTGGATGTGGTAAAGGCTAGAGGCTTGTATTAATTCAAATCTTTTTAGCTTATGAATGCACACACTGACATAGTATAATGTCATGTTAATTGTGTTATGGGGTGATAACCAAAGAATTAAAAGATAAGAACTTGTTATAGGAATGAATGCCAGTAAGATAGTCATGCATGAGACCAGGGCATGGTTGGATAGGTCGAGGTATGGATATGGAAAGGTTATGAGCCACAAAGGTACTAAAATATTCCTACCTTTAAATAAAACTTGGACTGCAACCTTTTTGCTAACACTAATGAATACCACAGAATTATATTCTTGGTGTAGTGTTCGGGTTGAAAAGGAAGGCATCCAATTAATTGGGAAGACAATAGGAAGTGTGTGGAGAATGGGTCAACACATTGGCCAGAATTCCAACTTATGGATGGTGAGATACATGATTGAGACAAAGAGCATTATGTAATTCAATGCAAGGTGCACTGAATAAGTATGCATTGAGAATTGCACTCGTGCATAGTAAGTGATATAATTGTGTACTAAATGCAATGGTTGAATGTGTTTTGTAAGTACATGCATATATATTATTGTGTGGAAATAATTGTTACTAACAGTTTAAATGTTGTGAACTCGTGAAGTTGAGGACATTTCAGGGAGGTGTTAGACATTGCAACAGGAAAGTTGCAAGTCAAGTAGTCACATGAGCATTGACTACAAGAAATTTTCTTGTTCAGAAAAAGAAGTAATGAACTTCTAGATGTTACTATGAACATGCATATGCATAGAATGATGAGTCATTCTATTTTATTAAATTGTTTGGTAATTATGATTGAATTACTAGGTGTAGAAAATTATGAGATCACTGCATATGGTTTTGTACATATTGCAATTGCATTATGATGTACAGGAAATACTGACAATTTGTCGGCTGTATGAAATATGAAGCATTGCAGGAAAAATGGTATGCAGTTTGGTGCTTGTGGAAAACCACAAGGATGACTGCATTCATAATATGGAAACAACCAAGAAGAATTATTAAATAGAATTTCATGTTTTGGGGGAAAAGTTGAATTACCTTTTGAACTAAGTTTGAGTTCCTAAATGAATTATTTTATATTCTCTAATGATAACTTCATGTGGATGATGCAGATGATATGATGTTGATTAAAGTGGAATGTTGACTATAAAGGGTAGCTCGGGGAAGATCTTGATTGGAAATCTCTGAGGGCAGTTTGAACTCCAGGAGCCACGGTGCTCTGAGACTTCCTGATCCGGCTTGTTGCTAAAGCCCAAGGAAAGGGAGGTGTAGCATCCGATGGACTGTGTGAAAGTGAAGGTGTACACTCTTGGGGAGGGACAAACATGTGGGGAAGAGAGATCGTTAGTTGGAGTGTTGTTGGGATTTTGTACCTTGGCCTAGACAATGTTGATATGGAAGTCTTCTCAGTCAAAAGGTGTACGAGCAGAGTGTTTACATCTGTGGAGTCATAGCCTTGCTAAGAGTTTATAAACAGTGAGATCTAAGGTTGGGTGGAACGTCATGGATCTACAACAAATCGGTGCTTTCAATGAGGTTTAACTGAAGAATGTAACAAGGAACAATGAGATGAATTCTTCTTGAAACAAATCTATGGAATAGAGAAATTAAATTTCAGTTGCAGTATGAAAACCAAAATTGGTCCTTGAAAGTAGAGAACCAAGTGGATAACAAGATTCCAATAGCTAAATCTTGGATCTTTTTGAATAATTTTTGAATTGTATATGTATAAACAAGTTGTAGTGAGGACAATGAAAAAATAAGGGGAGGTGATTGTAATATCACCGAGCAGAGCCCCAATTGTAATTATGAATTGTAAACATATTTGATAGGCTGGTGAGTCAAGTTATAATAATCTAGGAGGCTTATGTGGTGATTAGGCCAGTGAGCCTACTATTGTATATGTGTAAATGTTCATATATTTAAAACAATTACATCGTTGTGTGTAGACCGACCATGAAGAAAGAGTTATGGGGGACTAAGTTCCACTAGGTAGGGTGAGGGAGGGGGCTAAGTGTCTATGCCTAGAGGCTAAGCTAGAGGGATTACCTATAAGAGAATAATATTTTATTATTATTATTTTCCTAAAGGCTAAGGTGGACATGAACGGTGTTGTCCTAAGTTCCTGGGAAAAGGAACGAGTGCGAAGTGGAACTCATGCAGCTGCAAGAAGACAGGTGTCAACTTGAGCGTATGTTTTTATAGCTGGGAAAAACCATCTCGTTAGGGGGTTCACTTGGCATTCAGGCATTGCTCCCCATCTTGGAGTCGGGACCAGTCTGGAGTCTCCTCACAACCCTTACAATTCTTTGGAATTTTGTCACCCTTTCTTAAATTCATCAAGGATTCACGTATTGAAATAGTTCTCTTTCATCATCACCTCTATATCTAGCACGCACCTTGGGAATCTATGGGGATACTGGAGTTATCCCATGTGTATCCTGTGAATTCGAGGCACCCTGTAATTTTATGAGTCGTGTTGTGTCATAACTGTTGGTTGTTGCAGCACACACAGTTCCTTGACTGAGTGTGGCTTGTTGCCATCGTCTGTTACTTACTGATCTTTGTTGTTATCTTCACCTTGATGGAATTGAGTTGAATTTGGTTGAAGAAGTAGGTTGTCAAGCTCATGGTTGAAGAGGCAAGTTGTCAGGCCTGTGAGCAAATCTCTCCAGGTGAGAGAGTGGGTTGAGGAAGTAAGTTATCCTGGAGAGAGTCTCGTAGCTGCTACAAAGCTCTAAGAATTATGGTTCGACCTGTTGATGAAGCCCCAGAAGGGAGGTGGAGTAGTCAATGGACTGTGTGATAGTGAAGGTGTATACTCCTGGGGTGGGACAGACATGTGGGGAATGAGATTATGTGAGCAGTGGGCATAAGTGGTTCCTGGGAGAGAATCCTTCCTCTTAAACTATGTGACTTTTTGTTGTTGACATCACCTATGTCTATTTGACATAAGAGATTATTTGAAGAAGCAGGTTGTTAGGCAGGTGAGAATATCTCCTAGGTGAGAGAGTTTGTTGGGAAGTGGTTTCTCCTGGAATGGAGTCCCGTAGCAGCTACAATACTCTGAGACTTTTGGTCCATCCTATTGTTAAAGCCAAAGGTAAGGGAGGTGTAGTAGCCAATGGACTTGTATTAGTGAAGGTGTACCCTCCTAGGGTGGAGCAGACATGTGGGGAATGAGGGTTTGTAGGTTGTGGGCGTAAGTGTCTCCTGAGATAAAAGATCCTTCCTGTTGTTTTGTGAAACTTCCTTGTTGTCCTTGCCAAGCCTAGAATTCCCTTTCCTAGTGGAGTTTGCTCCTAGCTCGGGGGTGACCCACTATTGAGCGTGATGAGCAGTGTGTTCTAATGCTGGGAGGTTCGTGGAAGTTCTACACATAGTTGGTGGTCTTATAATAAAATATAAGTACCACTTTTATGTTCATTTACATGTTGTGTAATGGTACATATGCTGTAATTGATGATTATTGCCTATGTATGTTGTATATGTTGCATGTGTAGGCTTACTGTTATTTCTGCATTAATATGTTATATATATGTAGAATAGGAATTATATGTTTATATGGATGTGTATGTTTTTCCGCAAGTATCTATGTGTGGCATAGCCCAGTAGTTTAAGGTTGGAGTTGTCACAGATCAAAGTAGAGCAGCAGAGGTGCAGGAGTAGCGTGGCCTAACCTGGGTGGTTGGGGACGTCACAAAATGGTATCAGAGATAAGTGAAGTGTACGATTAGTGGCGTTGCTCGGCCTGTTGGTGGTTGGGGATGTTACATTCATGGAAGCAGGCAATGCAACTAGTCCTATTATGTCCAATATCTCAAATGGACCACAGAATCTGGCTGTCATCTTTGTATAACTACCCAGCTTCAAAGAGCTCTTCTTGGGATTCACTTTTAAAAGCACATACTCCCCCACTTTAAATTCTCTAGCTGTCCTATTCTTATCTGCATAAACGTTATGTCTATCTTGAGCTGCCTTTAAATTCTGCTTAATCTTAACCATCTGGTCTTCCATATCCTTGAGCAATTCTGGCCCAAGTACCACTCTGTCTGTTGGGTTGTCCCGAATCATTGGAGTATTGCATTTCCTACCATACAAAGCTTCAAATGGTCTCATTTTCAATGAAGCTTGATACCCATTATTATAGGAAAACTCAACCAAGTGTAAGAAATATTCCCACTTAGATGGATTATCCATCACATACATTCTCAACATGTCTTCAAATACTTGGTTGAATATCTTTGCCTTCCCATATGAATGTGGAAGAAATTTTTCCTCCATAAATTTGAAGTAAACTTTGTGTCTTTGTCCAGGTCAATTGTCCTAGGTATCCCATGCAACCTAGCAATCTCCCTCATGTAAAAATTTTGCAATATTAGCTCTTGTATGAATTGTTTTTATAGGAACAAAATGAGAATCCTTTTTAATTTATCAACCACTACCATGATCGAATCATGTTATCTTGTTGTCCTGGGAATTTTTTTTATAAAGTCAATGGTTACCACTTCCCATTTCTTCTATGGAATTGGTAAGGGTTGTAGAAAACCCGTCGGGTGCCTATGCTCAACCTTCACTCTCTAGCATTCCATAAATCTGGTGATGAAATCAGCAACATCATTTTTCATTCCAGACCAAAATAATTGGCTTCTTATTGCCACAATTGTTTTCTGGTAACCAGGATGTCCAACATATGGAACATTATGCCTTTATTTTAATACAAAATTTTTGAGTTCTCCGGAACTAGGAACATAATTATATTTTTATGCATAATTAAGCCATCTTCCTTCATCTCATACTCTTTTGTTTTCTATGGTACATTTTCTTGTTGTAAGATTTCTTTTACCTGTAGGTAATGTTGATCTGTGACAACAACATCTAAAATTTTGCTCTTTAAATATGACTGATGCATACTAATAGTTGTAGTATGCATGATATGTATTCTTCTACTAAGTTCATCAACAACTTTATTTTATTTTCCTTTGATATGCTTGATTTCAAAGTTGTATTCACTTTAAATTTATGGCCATCTTGTCTTCCTGGCAATCAAAGTTGGTTTTTCAAAAAGATATTTCAGACCACAGTGGTTTGTTCTTAATTCAAATCTCTTTCCCAAGAGATAATGCCTCCACATCTTCAATGCGTGAACAATGGCAGCAAGTTCCAAGCAATGGGTGGCATAGTTCCTCTCATGTTATTTAATATTTATGGACTCATAACCAATGACATGTCCATTTTAAGTGAGGACTCCACCAAACCCTTCCTTACATGCATTTGCACATACCACAAAACTTTTATTTGGTTCAGCAATCTTTAGAATAGGTTCACTAGTAAGAAATTCTTTCAACATATTAAAGTTCTCTTCACACTCAGATGTCCATTCAAATTTAATTCCATTATTTTGCAAAGAAGTGATGGGATGAGAAATCTTAGAGAACCTTGTTATAAATCTTTTGTAGTAACCAGCTAACCCCATAAAAGATCTAACTTACGAAACACTCTTGGATGTTTTCCATCCTCTAATGGCTTCAATCTTCTCTAGATCTACTGCTATACCTTGTTCTGAAATAATGTGCCCCAAGTAATGGACCTTTTCTTGATAAAAAGAAAACTTACTAAACTTGGAATACAACTGATTTTCCCTCGGCACTTGCAATACCAATCTTAGGTGATGTTCATGCTCTTCCTATGACTTAGAATAGACAAGTATGTCATCCAGGAATACTATGACATACGTATCCAAGTAATTTCTGACTATGTCATTCAATAAGCACATAAAGACAGTTGGTGCATTGGACAATCCAAATGGCACCACTACAAATGTATAATGCCCATACTTGGTTCTAAAGGTTGTCTTATGGATGTCTTCTTCTTTGATTCTTACCTGATGGTACCCTAACCTCAACTCTATCTTTGAAAATATATTTTCTCCTCTTAGTTGATCAAAGAGGTCATCAATTGTAGGTAGAGGAGACTTGTTCTTTATAGTAGACTTATTCAGCTGTCGAAATTCAATACACAAACTCAAAGTTCCATCCTTATTTTTGACAAAGAGTATTGGTGCTCCTCAAGGTGAAACACTTGGACGTATGTATCATTTCTTCAACAATTCTTCCAACTGCATTTTTAATTCTTTTAACTCTGGTGTACTCATTATGTAAGGTGTTTTTGACACCAGGGAAGCTCCTGCCACTAAATCAATAGAGAAATCTATTTCCCAGTTTTTGGTGGCAACCTTGGTATTTCTTGGAATACATCTTCAAATTCTTGTAATACCGAGAAATCTTCAAGGCTTTCCCCCCTTGTCTTTCCTGGCTCCTCCACATGGGCTCCATACAATTGACATCATTTTTTGAAACACCTATTCAGTTGTAAGGCTGAAATCTCTCTTATAGAGATGGGTTTTGGAACACCTTTCACAATGCTATGTTTTCCTTCTTAATCAAGACATGTAAATGTCTTTTTATGACAATCTCGGACACCATGATGTTTTTCCAACCAATCCATTCCAATTAGAATATCATAAGACCCTAATGGTATGATATTTAAATCAACACTATTATTCACACCATTAAGACTTATGGAACAACCTCTGGCCATATCATGGATTCTCCTTTTGGTTCCAATGGCTAGCTAAACCAAACTTGATTTTCCCAGCTTAATTTTCTCCAAATGTAAACTATCCACTATTTTAGGATCAATGTAACAATGACTTTCTCCTGAGTCAATTAAAATATAAACAAGATGATTTATGGTCTTACCTTCCACCTCAATAATATTGGTTTGGTACTCTACTTGTCGATCATCTAAGGTTGCATAAATCCTTCCCATGTCTTCTACTATTGTATCCACTTGGATGTTGTGCATGGTCTTCACTCTATCCTTTCTGTGTGGGAAATCCTTGTACATGTGATATTATTTGCATCCCCAACATAATATTGGTAGTATTTCCCTTTTTCCTAAGGAGTCTTCTTTCTTGGATTCATCCTTAGCAAACTGGTCTTGATGATTTTTACTAGGTTCACTTCTATTGAAAGGAGGTTTGAATCCCTCCTCTGATCAAACTTCTCCTTCTTCTTATCCTTCCAAAATTTATCAATGGATTCTCTACCATGGCCTTGCTCATACAGGTACTTATCCTTCCTAATGGTCTTAGTCAAGGTCTTGGGCTCATCATATCGAATATTTTATTTATAAAAGGATGGAAATCCACTCAAAAACCTCTGCATTTTCACCTTCTCATTATTTATGAACCCTACATATTTTAACAACCCAAAGAACTTATTGTCATACTCTACCATGGTTTCTCTTCCCATCATAATTTCAAATAACTCTTGCATTTTCTTATCATATAAGTTCTCTGAGAGGTAATCCTTATGAAAATACTTCTTGAACTGCTTCCAAGTGATCCTATTCTCATTAATTTTCTCAACTTGCTTCAGTTGGTCCCACCACATTGCAACTTTCCCATGTAAATGGTATGTGGAAATCCTAGATTCTAGGTTTGATGAGTATTTATGCAATTGAAAATATCTCCTGAGTCCAAGAAACCATGCCTCAACATCATCTTCCCTTTCTCTCTCACCATCAATGGATGGTGGATTAAGCTTCCTCAACTCTCCTTGAAAACTATCCAATTCATGTCTTCTTCTTTGGTGCCTAACAGGAGACACCTCTGGACTACTTATGGAATATTCAGATGCATAAAAATTTATTGTTGAGTAAGGAGGTGAGTAATGTCTATGAGTTATTCTATCACTTCTTGAATAACCATCTCTTCCACGATCATCTCTTCTTTCATTATATATGTCTATTCCTTTTGTTTTGAGCCATTATTTGTTTTCCTTAGAAACTGATTTAAGATCTGCATCACTCGACCATTTATCTGACTTTGTTCTCCCATCATTCTCTCATTTTATGCTTTGTAGCTATGCACTTCTATTTTCAGGATTCTTACAGTTTCTATCAAATTTTTTTTCTCCCCTCTGCCCTTGTGTCCATTGGATTCTGTCTCTGCGTTACCAACTCTGATATTCTGACCTTTGGCCTCTTTATCATGGTTGGAAGCTCCCTCTCCTTCTTCCATTTCTTGAATATGCATTCTGAACTGATATTTTTAAACCCATTAATTCTATAAAATGTGCAAGTGACCATTTTGTTAGAATTAAGCATATGTTCAACAAAATTTTCCAAACAATGCTACAGGTCCTTTCAATTCATGAAGAATATATATATCAGTCTACATCATATAAACTTCATGTTATCCCTTGGTCGATACAAAATTCAATTCTGCATAGGCACTTCCTTCAAACCACTACCCCGGGTGGCCACGACTTGAAACTATGGGCTTAATCCTTCCTTAGAGATTTTATTTCTTCCAAAATAAAAAATCCGGCCATCAGCCCCCTTTTTGTCTTTAAAGCAATTTTCGGGCACTAATCCTTTTTCCTTCAGCTCTCAATCACATGTGACCATGGTTATGACCCTACGCTTAGCTGAAAAGAGATTATCCAGAACTTAGAGACTTCAGGGCTCTGGAACTTCAGGCTTCAAGGGTTTCACCTTCATCACTTCATTTTCACCGAATGTCGAACTAGAGATATTTTGTACATACCCTTCTTCGGAGGTTCTTGCAACAACATACTCCCATATCCCTGAATGTCGAATCTCCAAACTTCCAACCTCTCATTAGCAACTACGCATCAGGGGGTGATACGTGGTGAAAATACAGAGATGACACGTGGCCCATTCTACGGGTGACACATGTCAAGTTATAATTGGCACAAAAGATATATGAAAAGCAACAAACAAGATGACATGTGGCAGGTATAAAGCAGGTCCACATCACCCTAGGCGACATCACCATGCCATGTCAATCTGGCGCTTTGGGACTTCGTGACTTCGGAGGATCTCTCACCAAAACACTCCAAAACTCTCAAACATCGAACTTATGAATTTTCAAATAGGTTCCCCTCGGAGCTTCGGGACTCCGACACTCTAGGACTTCAGAAGATTTCACACTAGAACATTTCAAAACATTCGAATGTTGAACTGGATAATTATGAATATACGTTATTCGGAGCTTCAGGGCTCCAAAGATTCAGAACTTAGGGCTTCGGAGGATTTCAAACCATCACATTACAAAAATCCCAAACGTTGAACAAGTGCTCCTCGGAGCTTCAAGACTCCGGTGCTTCGGGACTTCGGAACTTTCAGCACCAAAATACTTTTCTCCCACAATCCTCCCGAAGGTCGAGCACTTGATAATCTGCAGACACGTGTCCCCATCGAAGGGTGGTCTTGATTTACTCAGATACTTCGGAGCTTCGTCGAACTCACAACAAAACACTACAAATTTCCTAAATGTTGAATTAGAGAATAATCACTAATCTGTGGACACGTGTCCCTGTTGACGGGCGAAACAGTTCGTCCGTCAATTGAGAGACTGGAACCGGTCCGGGGTTGTCTAAATAACCCAAGCCATTTGGAATGAACCACCCTGACGAGTTTAACAGCTCCGTTGGCCGCTCTAAGGTCTTTTAAGAAAACCAAAGAGGAAACTACTCTAAACTAACTAAACTAACTAAAAGAAATAAAACAAACTAAACTAACTAAAACTAATAAAAACAAACTAAATATAAGTATTCTAACTACTATATACAATCTACTAATTACTAATATAATAACTCAAATCAACTATCTAATTACCAGCTGCAATATTACTTATTCACAAATATACACTATAAACAGCCTACAGATTTAATTAAAACCTGCAAAACTCATGTGTTTTCTGCCCTAAGACAGCAAGATATGTTTTTTTAATTTTATATTTTATGAAAAAGAAATAAAACTACTGAAATTAAACGATCTAATATATTTACTGAAATTAAACAATCTAATATAAATCTAATTAAAATTATATCTAAATTAAACTACTTAATGAAAACAACAAAGAAAAGACTAACTGACCTGGAAGCGCTCCTAATTTGTCCCATGTGTGATGACTCTAAAGCTGGTCGGAGGAAGGAAACTCACACCAGTTAATCCCAAAGCTTCTCGTAAATGATTAGCCGCGCTGCTCTTTGAGTGTTTACAGGACAAACAAGACATAAAAAATCATAACAATCTTATGATTTATAAATCTCTGCAACAAGGGAAACCTGTTATGCAAAAAATTATATTTACTAAGTCAATCAATGAAGAAGATAAACCTGCCATTCACAAACTGAATTAACAATTGTTATGTCTTTTATATATTTGGAAGAAACCAGATATGGATTACAGTGATTAAAATTATATCATTTGCACATGATCTAGATAGCTAAAGTAGTCATAAATCATAAACAAATTGATATACACAACATGAAACAAGATATTGATATAATGAGAAGCTAAAGTTGTGACAAAACACCAATTCTGCTTCAGTCTGTATTAGAAATCCATATCCTTGTTCTCCCACGAATGAGGATGTTTATTATTACAAAAATCATAAGTATATATAAGTCTCTCCACAGGGTAAAACCTCCCTGTGGATAATATCAAAATGTTTTACATAGTCTGGGAAATATCCCAAACTCGACTAAACTAGGAAAGTAAAATGCAAGTGAAATCTTTGAAATATTTCCTAACTGCTCATCACAGCCACTGCCATTTCGAATTGATCTGCAATAGACCAAAAATAACCAATTAGAAAGACATTTCATCAACAAAACAATAAAAAATTGATCCTACAGACTTAGCTACAGAATCATCTGATTCTGTAGCTAGTCTAAAATAGCATACAGGACCAGATAGCAATCAAATGAAATCTTTTCAAAAGAATCAAATTCAATTTAATTTTCTTTTAATAAATATCCAAAAACGAATCACTATAATTCCAATGAGTTTATCATTCAAACTAACAAAATCAAAAAGGATTAAATCAAAACAGGGTAAGAATGCTCTGTTTTTAGTTGCCATAAAATCGGGTCAAATATTAACAGGACTGTTTCATATCAAATTAAATCAATGGTGAATCATATCGTATAAGATACGATGTAACACAATAATAATTGAACACCATCAAAATTGATTTGTCACGGCCGTAACAATGCACAAAAGATTGATGTTATATCAATCAAATGCCAATATAGAAAGACTGTTACGATTATAATCAAATAAAACATTCATAACAACATCAAACTTTGCCATAGATTTCGATCGAAGAGCATTTACAAAGTCAACAGACAAGATCACATAATGATCGTAACCATCAACAGCAGTGATAACCATAAACTGGGCAACAATCAAATATAGAAATGAATCGTAATCCTGGGCATAATCACTTTCGTTCCCAAATCAAATTTAAACAATCTATTTGTTGCAATATGAATCGAATTAATAACACGGTCAAACAATGTGAATGGATTGGTTTGATATAATAGTTATGACTCACATCTATTCGCAATTTGGTTATGCATTAACAGAATGGTATTCGAATTAGTCAAAAAGAACATGAAATATACAATCATAACAGTTAACCATTATTGCCAACCGTATCATATAGAATATAACTAATTCGAATTGAAATACCAGAAACAGCCTGTGTTTAGAAAGATATTAACAACTTCAATAAGAAACAGAGTATCCAATACAAGCCAAATCGAAACAATCAAATCCATGACACAATCAAACTAAATCCAATCAAAACTAATTCGAGAAATGAAATTCGATTAATCAAAACAAAACTATGCATATAGTGCATGCTTATGTGTCAAAGCAAATTCATGTTGCAAACAGAGCTAAGAATTTGTCATATAAACAGGTGATAGTCATACCAGTGAGGTTGCATGGGCTATGCCAATTTTGAATTAACAACCGATGTAGCCGATTCCACATTCTTAAACAGAATAGAGTCAGTTGTTCGCTGTTTCTTATCAGTGGCTGTCGATTTAGCCCTTTGACTGGTGAGTGTTCCAACTTGATCCTCCAGAGCATGGATTCTGGACTGCAGCATTGGCACATCAAGGTAATACCTTTCTAACCATGCGCCACACTGATCACATGGTGGAGCATCTGGTTGAGATGGATCAGGAGGGGGTTTTGACGAGTCATCGGGGGTTTCACGAGGCATTTTGATTCCTGGGTAATTAGGATCATTTTTCAAGCAAGGAGGTAGGTTATTGACAAAGTCGTAAGAGGGTTTGTCACACAGACCTTCAGAATAGGGATACTCACTTGCCAGGTAACGCTCCACCGCCGAGTCAGAATCTTCACTCACCATGATAGGGTCAGGGTTGACAGGAACTTTCGGTTTGTTTCTTGCCATGCGAGAGATTAATCGGGCGTTCTTTTTGCCTATGGAATCCGCAGTAGGTTTGGCTTTAGGCCTTTTAGCCATGGGTTTAACATTTTCCACATCCTTGGTGACAGAATTGGGTAGGTCAATAGGTGAGTCGAGTAGAGGTTTAGGTAGCAGAGCACTGTAAGGCACAGGGGGTACAGACTTTCTCTCGCTCACCACAGGTTTGTCAACCTGTGGTGGGCTTGAGTCTTCAAAATTATTATGAACAAGAAAATCATTCCAACAGTCTCGGCGTAACCCCAAATGAAAAACCATAAGCATTTTAATTAACCCAAAGTGAAAAAGGCTGCTATCGGCCTGGTTCTGTTTATACCTTTTAGACATTTTAAACAGACTCCTATGCAAGTAATAAGGCATATTAAGCTCATAGCCCATGAAAACCATAAGTAGCCGAAGGTGGTACAAGAAAACGAAACCATACCGACCCTCGCAGGTAATGAACTGCTTGGTTATCATCAACAAGTCGTGCCAACGTTGCTTGAGCATATTCGCGAGTAAACCTTTGTCACAGGAATTCACCTTTCGAGACTGGAAGAGCAATGTCCACGGGACATATTCCACTTTGCAATTTTTTGACCATTTCTGTCCAGTAGCAGGCAGACCGGTAGCTAAACTGAGGAACTGCTCGTTAATTTCTAATTGCACATCCCCAACCTTGGCTCGGCAGCCATCAAAGGTTAATGCAAATTGCCGAGCCACATCAGGGTTAAAGCCATTAAAATTTCAGATGAACAGGAATCAGCCAAACTCCTCAAGGTCACTGTAAGCACCATCGAACATCAACAATGCCTGACCACCATTGGGTTCAGCCCTTACGACTAGAGCCATGGTGCGGGTGCATGGTAGGGTTTGGCTTGAACACAACAATACACAGGAGCAAAAATCGTTTGGGCTAACAGCTGCGAATGATGAAAGGGGAAGCAACTTAATGAACGCGCGTGCGAGGGTGGTGGAATTATCACCGCCATTCAGCATAGTAATGGCAAGGTACAGCATTGTTCAATCAATCATAATATCGTTTAAACCATATCAATCGGCCAACCCAAAAATTAAACGGTGGATGGTATACCAATATGCCAACGTATTGTTTGAAACCATAAAATCAAACCCAAAGTTAAATGTTTATCCAATCGTGCCCTTGCATAACTTCAAACTATTTCCATTCAATATGAAATCAAACTCATATGTTACCCACGCGCTTGTATAATCAAACATTTTGATCAAAGGTTTTAAATCATGGTGACAATTTATTTCATGAAATCGATAAGCCAAGAGCTATAACAATAAGGATCACATCATATAAAACAAAGTAAACTATGACCCCTATGCAATTCATAAAGATAAGTATAACTCATATGCTCAATGCCTTACCATTTCAATAAAATCAAATTGCGCAATCAATAATAAGAATAGGCAAATATGTACAGTTCTAAAAATCTCTTAGCCACTTCATGCTAAATCAAAGGTAAGTACCACTCAAAATATCAATAAGAGATCATGACAGTTCGAGTAATGATGGAGGAGTTTTCACGCTTTCAGTCGTGAAAACCAAATGGAGACCCACTTGCAAGTTGTCGCAAAGAATAAAAATATCGTTCATTTGCAACATGCGGCGATAATTTCAAGTTCAAAAGACAAAGGTGTAGGCAGCTTTTAAGGCAATAGAAAAAATTGAATTGGCTGCCAACAATGGCGACGCACTGGGAGAAGCAGTTATCTCTGTCAAAAGAAATAAAATTCAGATTAGAACAACAAAGAAATTTCAACTCAAAACAACAGTCAGAAAATCGTACAAACATCATCGTTCACCATCTTTTCCAACGATGTTTTTCAAGATGAAAACTAATAACATTCTTAAGATTAGTAAGTCATGATATTAATGATAAAATATTCAATATTGTTGGCATGGCCACTGCTGTCAGCAGGCGTCCATAGCCTCGACAGGGTTGCCATTTAACCCACTCTGACATCTGTATCCTGTCAAGAAGTCTTGGATCAGAATAAAGGACATTAAAGAGGTTTCTTATTATTTTTTACATATTTTCATTTACCCGACATTGCTTCGCTGCCAGCAGGCCTGTTCAGTACCCCGGCGAAGTTGTCTTGGCGCCATGCTTGCATTTACCCGCTGCCAGCGGACCTGTTTAGTATCCCGTCGGGTTTACAAACACTTCCCGCAGCTTTTATTAACATTTTTATTTTGTTTTTCTTTTATGAGTAGCTGAGCGGGGTGACGTTGAAAAATCTTTATATTTTAACATATTTTTCAGACCTCATCAGAATTTTTTGACATTGTCCTTTATCCAGTTCTAGAGATGTTTTATTTCTAAAACCACCTCCTATGACAGGGAGACATCTTTTTGAGTCATTCCTTTAGGGAAAAGGGGCAGCGTAAAAAGATAATAGATGATCATGACAAACTTCACTCAGAGATTGAAATTAGTCAACTTCTTTCAAACAACAAAATTTTCGAACATAAGTATCAATTTCAGAAATATATATCATTGATGTTCGTACAAACTTTCAGAAGTTATTTCAGTGAAGAAATTTTTCTGTGGTCTTTGTCTGAGTGGCTTAGTACACAAGTATGCATATATTTTCAAAACAGAAAAACACACAAAACAAACTGATCAATTTAAATCAAAACCAAAGAGAAAGCAAACGAAAATGCAAACAAAAATGAAATATTTACATAAAATACAAGGGTAGTTATCAAGCAAAGTATCTTTTCAGGGCTTGACCATTCACCGGATAGGTGTCAAGCTGCCCTTCAAGATTCTGTAATCGAAAGGAACTAGGACCCAACTTTTCAGCAATCAAAAATGGCCCAAGCCACAAATTTTGAAACTTGGTATGCTCACCCTTCCCTTCATGTGGTTTGTCCCACTTTAAGACGAGATCGCCTACTTCAAAATTCCTATCAGAAGCAGAATTATAATCGAACCAGCTTTTAATCAGTTGTTGATGTTGATCTAGTTTGTGCTTGGCTTGGGTTCTTACTTCTTCTAACTTCATCAAGGCATTAATACGGCTTTCTAAAGGGGGACAGTCTTCCTCTTGAACTTTTTGTGACAATTGAAGCGAAGGAAGAAGAATGTGAGGTGGCAGAATGGCTTCTCTGCCATAAATGAGAAAAAAGGGCGAGTTACCTATAGCGGCTTTGGGTGTTACCCTATCAGCCCACAGTGCATTATGCAGTGCATTGTGCCAGTTCTTGTGATTTTCAGCCACGGTTCTCTTGATAATTTTGATCAAGTTCTTGTTTGTTGATTCTGCTAAGTCGTTTCCCTGGGGGTAGTAACTAGAAAAATACTTCAGTTTTATTCCTTTCTCCAAAGCGAACTCAGTCATCTCAAGAGAAGAAAAGTATGAAGCGTTATCAAAGACTAGACAATCAGGGATACCGAAACGAGTGATGATATTCGAATTCAGAAAAGCAATCACCTGACTTGTGTTAACATTTCTTAGCGCGACGAATTCAGACCATCGAGTAAAGTAATCAGTGGTTGTCACAATATACTTGTGTTGTTGTGACGATGGAGGGTTAATAGGACCTATGATATCAAGGCCCCATTGCTAGAAAGGAGAATCGATCGAAACGGGTTGCAAGGGGAAGGCTAGTTTTTGCAACCGCCCTGATGTTTTTTGACAAATGATACATTTACGACACAAGGCATGGGCGTCCCTGAACAGTGTAGGCCGGTAGTAACCAGCTCTTAAAACCTTATGAGTAGTGGTGTTTGTTGATTAAGGTTGGTTGTCATTGATGTCAACTCTTGAAGAAAGACCCATAGCACAAAGTTTTGGGTAATGGACCCAACAGTGTTTGATGTAAATATGACTCATTATTATTTTGTCATGGATGATAAGAAGTAAATATGGATGAACTCCAAAGTGGTCCCCTTATGGTGAAATCCCTCACGGGAAGACGCTTTGTGGAGTAAGAGAACCCATGCTTAATTATGGAATAATGAGATGAAGGAAAGTGAATTTGTCAGGGAAAATATCCTATATGGATAGTTCTTGTCATTTCATTTCCGGTGGTATGTGGAACGTCACATAATTCCTCACAGTTAGAAAGTTATGGCCATGAGAAGTTGGAGACCCCAGGTTTGGGTAATGGACCCAAGATTGTTTGATGGGTAATGGTATGAGTTATGATATATTTTCAGATAATACTATTATATATGGATA